>SKCR01046075.1:0-123388 GCA_019454045.1 Zanthoxylum bungeanum | reverse complement strand
AAGAATAGAATTTACAAAGATTACAAACTTTGTTAGAAAAATCTCACACTTCACTCTCTAAGTTCTCTTAACATGGAACTTAATATTTTGGGATGCATGAACTTACAAATGAGAGCTCAATTTATAGGCAATGGTTTTCCTTCTAACTCAACACAATTAGTGGAGTAGTTTCTATAATTGTCAACTAATTGAGTGGTTAATGGTGGTTATACCAAAACCATTAAGTGATTAATGGTGGTTGTAAGAAATGCATGTTGGATTCTTATCAATTCTCCCTCTCCAACTGAATTCGAAACGATTTTCATTTGATACCTATTCCGACAATGTCTTTGCACAACTCTAACTTATCTCGCGTAACCACATTTGTTAACATGTCGGTTGTGTCTCTGCACAACACATTTCACTGTGTCTCTGCACAGTACTCTTGTGTTATCTCTTTGCATAGCACATTTCCACTGCAATGTTTATTCACTCATTTATTCCTCAGTGCCTTTTTGCCTTGTGAGAAACTCTCTGCCTCCCCCTCATTAGTAAGCAGAATATATTCGGATCTCGGATATCTGGTTGATGGAATCCTACCTCGCTCAGATTTTCTTGTAATTGGTTACATGAGATTTGTCATCATCCAAATCTGTGGATGATCATGTAGCTTCTAGTGGAGTGGGTTGCGGCTCCCCCTACTCAATACTCTCTTATGTAACTTCCGATGGAGCGGGCTGTGTCTCCCCTTGCTCGACATCCTTATCTGCCTTATCTAGTTATGCTTCTGAAATTTCATCGTGCACACTATCTGTGGTCAATTGTGCTGGTGTTGGGTTTGGATTTCTGTCGGCACTGGAATTGGAAGACACCTTGTGCTTTTCAATGTCTTTTATTATCCGGTCTTCAAGAAACTCTACATCTTGGCTTCTGATGAACATATTTTCCTTTGGATCCCATAATATGTATTGAAATTCTTCATCTCCATAGCCTAGGAATATATATGGAGTTCTTATTGCATCGAGCTTTACCTGAGCTTATTTGATACATGTGCAATGACTAAACAACTAAGGTGAGAGTGAGAGGGATTCTTACCAGACCAGACTTTCTTCCGGAATCTCAAAATTCAACGGTACATATGGTGATCTGTTGATCAGGTAGCAGGTGGTACGAACAACTTCTCCCCAGAGTGGCTTTGGAAGCTTAGCCAAACTGATCATGTCGAGGTTCATTCTTTTAGCTATACCATTATGTTGTGGGTTGTGTGAAACAGTTCTTTCATGTCGAATTCCGTGTCTCCTGCAGAAGGCATCAAACTCCCTGGAACTGTACTCACTCCATCGTCTGTGCGGAAGCACTTCAGCTTCTTCAGAGTGCACCAGACTAAGAAACTATGCTATTCTATTTGAAGTGAAATTAAACGAGACTATGTGTTTCTTACCAACCAAATAATGATTGCAAAGACCTAGTGCAACATCCTTGGTAAGCTCATTCTTGGTCAGGGTAGACAACATTTTCTCACTCATGTGATCGAGTATTGGGTTCCACAGATTTTGAAAAGCCTATTTTTCTACTACATTGAGGCTGTCTGAACAAATCTTCACATGAGTCTTGTATAATGTGTCGCAAACATGTCATCGGGCAACAACCATGACACATTGTGTCATTCTCTATGTGCTATTTTCTGAAGTGACTATCATAGCCTTGTTTTTCAAGGGCCATCCCCGAGAGTATATTTAGCCGAAGTTCTGGAACATGCAGGACATCCTTCAAAGTTAATATACATCGATATTTGTCCGAAACTAAATATCACACATTCCTACTATCCTAGAGGAACTGATATTTCCTATCTTCACTGAACCAAAGTCTTATTCTTTGTAGGTTTTGAAGAAATCCTTGTGAGGAGTGACATGGTAGGATGCTGTAGTGTCTACCACCCACTCAACATCTTGGGTTGCGGTGTGAAGGCATGTCTTTTCCTGCATGGAGCATATTACTACATCTCCCTGGACAACTACTACTGTCTCTCCTTCATTATTCTTCGGCTGGTGATTGCCTTGGCCCTGCTCTCGTTGCAGTTTTTGGCAATTCTTCTTTAAATGGCCTTCTATGCCATAATAGTAGCACTTATAAGTAGGCTTCATTCCATATAAGGATCTACCTCTGGTTGTGCTTCTGTCTTTCCCTCTTTCTCTTCCTCGATGTCTTCCTTGAGTCTCTCTTACGAAGGCTTCTGTCTGTTCCGATCCAACATCTATTTTATCCTGTACTCTTCGTTCGACATGACATCTTTTACTATAGGTACGATAAGTTTGCCTCCTAGAGCGAATTGCTGAGAGTAACCACCAATGTCTCCCATCTATCAGGAAGAGAATTAAGTAGTCTGAGGGCTTGTACTTCATCTCCCAGCTGCATGTCTACTACAGACAGCTGATTCACCAGGCTCTGGAACTCATTGGTGTGTTTTACAATGGAAGTTCCACTCCGTAGCTTCAAATTTACCAAACGCCTCATTAACATGGCTTTATTCTTAGTTGTTTTGCCCTGGTACATGCCTTCCAGTTTTATCCACATTTCGCAAGTATATGTGTCATGTGCTACGTGGTGGAAGACACTGTGACCGATCCACTGCCTAATTTGACCCAGAGTTCTGTTGTTGAGTTTATTACAGTCACTCTCTTTAACAGAATTCGGTCTCACTCCCTTCACCTCGATCATATCAAACAGATATTTGAAGTGTAAATAATCTATCATCTGAGGTCTCCAGAGGGAGTAATTGGTTGCTGTCAGTTGATCATCGCACCAGAAGAAGAATCTTCCATTTCCATTTTAAGTTTAAAGTTTAAAATAAAAATAGGATAAAATTAGGGCTGATTTTCATAAATCGGAGATCACCGTTGCGTCTGGAATGGTCAAAATGGTGGATTTGACACTTCGCTGGTCCAAATCCGACTCAGGGACCGATTTGTAAATTTCTAAAAACTTATAGGGCTAAAATATAAATTTCAGAGACTTCAGAGAGGCTCAATAAAATTTATCAGGTATGCTGACATGACGAGTATGTGTATGCTGACGTGGCAGAAATGAGACCCGCTTGCTGTCGTTGCTGACATGTGGCGATGACGTGGCTAACACGTGGCGATGAAGTGGCTGCTGACTGTTCGCTGATGTGGCGATGATTGTTCGCTGATGTGGCACTGACTTTTCGCTAACGTGGCGCTGACAGTGCATTGAAGTGTGCTAACGTGGCTGAAATGTCAGTGTCTTCAATCTCTGGCCGCACGTAAAGCGCGTGACGCGAGTGGGGGCGGGTGGGCCGTTGCTGCTAGATGCGTGTAGGCGCGTGCGGGCTCCCTAGACCTCCGTTCGATCGCCGAAAAATACCACCGTGCTTGTCTCAATGTGAAAAAGTCGATGGTCTGCTCAAAAATGATTTTTGATAAATTTCCCAAAACCCGAATTTTCCAAACCGAGTTCCGTTCTTCGGTTTTATGATCCCAATGTATAACCAAAGCTTCTGATACCACTTGTTATGATTCTCTGACAACTAAAGAGTGTTTATGAGGAAAAACCGATCCTATTACTACAAGAATAGAATTTACAAAGATTACAAACTTTGTTACAAAAACCTCACATTTCACTCTTTAACTTCTCTTAACATGGACCTTAATATTTTCAGATGCATGAATTCACAAATGAGAGCTCAATTTATAAGTAATGGCCTGCCTTCCAACTCAACACAATTAGAGGAGTAGTTTCTATAATTGTCCACTAATTGAGTGATTAATGGTGGTTATATCAAAACCATTAAGTGATTAATGGTGGTTGTAACAAATGCATGTTGGATTTTTATGATGGTGTAGATGTAAAGTAGAAATAGCATTTTATGTTTTTGATACATCAACTATGTCTACCATTGGATTGAATCGAATTGGTTATTAAAATTTAAACATCTTTTTGAGTAAAAAATTTAAGGGAATTCCAATCATATATAAATATGTATATTGCCCGGCCATTCTAAAGATTTTGGAATGTCACATTGTTTGATGTATGTATGGGGAGTGATAGGTTTATTTGGTTCTGTGGTCAGCAGATGTTACCGTAAAGGATAAAAATAAAGAAAAAGAAAAAGAAAAAGAAACCTACTTTTGATCCTAGATTCGGTCTAAAGTTTACTAAGCCTTGTATTTGTCATATGTACATACATTTTTTTGCTGATTGTCAGAGCTTCATATTTTCAGGTTGTTTCAAAGAAACGACTCTCGAGAAGTGTTTCTTTAATCACAAAAAAAAAAAAAACTGCTTAAACATCGTACTTTGATTTTGAGGTTTTTTAAGGAATCTTTCGCTAAAAATCTTTATTTATAGTTCCTTTGGTTGGATGCTTGGTCAATCACACTGGTTTTCTGCAAAAGTTTTGCATGCTTGCCTTAAGTCTACAGAAAGCTAAATCAGTAATCTCAGGATCTCTTTGGTTTGGAAGCATGAAATTGATGTCTTTATCATCTACTGGAGAAGGGAATGGTTGTATGCTATTTCCTCTCAATAGACCTACGCAAGTACTAAATCTTTACCGTAATATTTTTCATTTTCATATTTCCGGGTTAAATTTTTGGACTAGAATTGTTGTTAGCATGGACTATGATGGGATGAACTTCATTACCTGTTTCTTTGCTGAATTTTGTCATTTGGCATGGGAATCTATGAAATAATATTTCAGGTATGAAAATGTAGTTTGGATTGTGAATCAGTCTTTCGCTTGATGTTTGAAATTTATTTCATCAAAAGAATAAGAGAGGACTAGCATTCAGTTTTGTTCTCTGCAACTTGAAGTATGACTTGTTTCAATTTTTTCAATAATTGGAGCTGTTTGATTTCATGATTGTGATTGTTTCTTTATTCACGTAAATGTTTTGAAGTCTCATATGCTTTAGATTAGAATAGAATCTCCACTAATAAATTACAAACTGGGATGCAATTAAAAGATTCGAATTTAAAAAAAAAAAAAAAAAACACACCTCAATTCAAATTGCTATTACTGTGTGAACGATGATGAACTACTAGAGAGAAAACACCTTGTAGCTAGGCTGTGGAACTTTTTTGATTATGGCCAGTAGAAGATCAATGTATAGAGGAAGTTGCGCGAGAGCTGAACAGGCCATGGGCAAGCATGTTGCTGCATACACTGGTAACGCCAGTGAGCCCATCACATCTCGAATGACAAAATAATGCCCTGAACAGAATGAGATCCATACAGAAACAACAGACACGTATAGGGATGTTAAGCCGATAAGAAGCTTTCTGGGCAAGGCCATGGCAAAATCCTTTTCTTGGTATCTAGAGGTGAGAATTGCTAAGCAAACAATCAAGGCTGTAACTGAGAAGCATAGAGAAACAAGTGAAGAGAGGGCAAAGATGCGAAACGCGAACTCTTCGTGTAAAATTGGTTTACCATTATCTTGATCGAGGCCGCCTGGCACGGTTGCTGAAGTCGCGAAGGCAACAGTTGCTATAAGTGCTGCAACAACAGAACATGCCTCTGAGGTTTTGATGAGCCATTTACTACCCTCATTTACAAGTTCTTTGTGCGTTTCTGTGAAGATTTCCTTTGGAGTTTGGCCATTGTTGTTGTACCGAACGAAGAAATTTGGTGGCATGGATTCCTTTACAAACTGCATTTGCATCAGGTGAAAAATTCAACTCAACATGGAGAACATAACGGAACCATTTAGAGCTTTTCTCAGATCGATCTTACCTCGTACCACTTGATTTCCCATTGCATTTGCAACGCAGCTCCTGGAACTAGTGAAGAAGGCCGATGGTTTGCAAACATGGCTGCAAGGTGCAATGCACTGTTCCCTCGATTATCCAGTTTCCGAAAGGCATTCTCCATCATTGTTTTCTTCTTCAGCAAGAGTTCATAGATTTCAGTTTGCCTGTGCTCAACTGCCAAGAGCACGATATTTTTCTCGTTAGAGTCCTCGTCCTGGATAGCCACAGGAAATGCATCCAGAATTTTCTCTACTATTTCAGTCACTCCCATCTTTGTTGCAATCAGTAAAGGTGTCTCTTTAATCCCTGATTGTTGGGTGTTTTTCTTCTCAGTAGTTGATAGCATATGATTCTTCTGATACATGTTTAGTTCTTGAACAACAGAAGGATTATGAGTCAAGAATCTCTCTGAAAAGTCTAAAACATGAAAACTAATTAGCATACCTCTTCTATGCTGATGGTTTCCAATTATGCTTATGCTCCGAGACATCTCTGTCTTTTCAGGAACAGGTAGGGCTCCTGGAACTAAGGAAGTCTGTCCATTATCCTCATGCTCATACAAAGAAGCGCGCTGAACAAGTTCATTCATCACCAGATTAGCCCATTTGTGTCTCACTTTCTTTTCTTTGATCCTGCTTATCCTCCAAATTCCTACTTGCCATGACAAGAAAGTCTTATATGAGATAGTTTCCATCGCCTCTATCATTAAATCATGTAAAAGTAATGGTGGCAGATGTACATGAATACATACCTATGCCCAGAACAACTAGCAAAGCCTTCATCACCAGCTTGGAAAACAGAACAAATGTGGTGCAATTTGGAGGATATAGTTTATCTGCTTTGTCTCCCTTCTCTGATAGTTTTATGCCATGGCATTGTTAGTATAAATAAAGCTAGATACTATGATTTCTTAAAAAGCTGTAATAATGATGCGCAATCACCTTGAGATATGACATTATGTTCAGGATCTTCTTCATCTAGTTCTTCCTTTGGTTTAGCTATAGAACAAAAAAGATGTCAGAGGGGAAACAAATTTGAAACTAAGAAGTTTCTCTTTCAAATTAACATACAAAGTATTCCGCTAAGTACACGGATCGAAGTTTTTATGAATCTAAAGAAATTGATGCATGTTCTGTAGTTTTCTGGAAATTTAGCACTGCTTCTGCCTCTGGAATGCTTTGAGTGGTCATATTTCTCCTCACGGAGCTCGTCAACCAATATACCTTACAAGCAAAATCAAACAGTTTTATTAAGAGCAGAAACAGCAGAGCTCTGTAGATAATGGAATGAATGTCCCTTACAGTCATAGATCATGAGATCAAACAGCCCAAAACAGCTGCTGCTTCTGAATGCATTAGGCTTGCCGGCAAGTATATGCAGAGGAGAGACTCCGTTGTCATTCACACAGTTTACAAGATCAGGGTAGCAACGTATAATATGAAACGCCAAGCCTGCAAAAACCAACAAATCATCAACATTTAAAATTTTCCCAGCGTTTGACAAACATGAAAAGGTTAGAAAATGGGAGTTGCTTACTAAAGTAATCTCCAGATATGGCAGCATGAAGAACGGTGTTCCGATTGCTTTTTATGCAAAAAGAACTGTCTTTGTCGTGGCTGAGATAATGGAGGCAAAGAAATGCAGCCTTCTGGCCATGAAGAGCTGCCAGGAACAGAGGAGTCTCCATGTCTTTGTTGCGTGCAGCGACAAGTTTGGGATCCTTTGAGGCCAAGCAGCGGCATATGTCTACATTACCAAGTGCTGCAGCTAGATGAAGAGCAGTATTGCCTCTATCATTTTGTATTTTCAAAACGTTTGCTGCATTTTCTCCAACGGATTCCACCAGTCTACATACTACGTCGCTGTGCCCCGATGCAGCAGCAATATGCAAAGCTGTGTCTTCTGATTTTGTGATTTTGGCCTCGTGAGACACGGGGTTGTTTTCATAGGCTTGCACAATGTTATCCCATGGCCTTTCATTGCAAATTCGAACAAGCTGTTCACCTCCATTGATTTCTGCAAATGCAGTATTAGATTGTTAATCAAGCCAACCAAAGATTTGGTTAGCATATCAGCACAACCTTTTAAAGCAATACTAGGTTTCTTTTTTACTTCTACAGCACTGAAACAGTCGCACACCAGTTTCCTAACTATACAAGTAACTTGAGATATCATGTGTTTGAGATTCGCTTTTTCTTTTTCTGCTCAATTTTTAATTGTTTGTCAAGTCGGTGTGTGAAGCCTTGGAGCTTGGTTTTTTGGGGTGTAATTGCTATATACCAAGAGCTTAAAAATTAATTTCTGATATTAATTATAAGTAAAACTTGCGATAAGTAAAAGAGTAGCGGATAGAGAAAATTGACCATTGAAGATTAAAGCGCAATATCTGGATTACTGACTAGTATGTCGGTTAGCTAACCGATATGGGGACCAGTATGATCTCTCCTGGTTCAAGTAGCTATACAAACACCAAATAGACCGGTATGAGAGACCGATATGGAGTACCCGGTTCCAGAGAGCATGGAAAATTGCCCAAGGCAGAGCAAGGTCACCAGTATGCCATTATCAGTGACTAATATGTCGATCTCAGTTCAGAAAACACAGGATACCCATGGAACCTTTTTTCTTGTACATGCAATCATAAATTTTATATTCTTTCCTATTGCCTGCATGACATGTGATATTTGCATCATAAGTAACATGTGTAGAAGAGATGGATCTCTTAACCGAATAATTTTTTTAAAAATTTTCTTTTAATGTAAGGCTTATATCCTAATCATTCTCTATTAAATGCACATATTTGGGAACCAAGTAACATTTTAAATTTTTTTTTTTGTCCCAAAGTAAGTTTTATTACTATTGATTTCAAATCAACAACCTTTTTACTTAATGCAACATTTTCATCTCTCAAGGTGTTGCACTCATATTTGCTAGATGAGCTAGATGACATGCTAGATATGTTCTATTCAAGTTTTAGCTTTTCATTTTTAAGCATACAATTTCTTTTTCATGCATTCCATTTTTCTCAACAATTAATGCATGATCATGTAATAGGGATGAATGCTCTTTTTTTATCACTTTAAGCTTCTTTCTTAACAAATCATATAATTCATGCAATTCATCATATTCAGAGGAATCATGTACCTTTTCTTCCTCACTTTTAATGAAGAAATCATCATCTTCAATTGCCATAAAGGCAAGATCTATAGTCTCCTCTTCATTTTCTTCTTCGGATGAGATAGAGTCGCTATTGCTCCAAGTTGCCTTCATTGCATTCTTCTTGAATTTTCCCTTGAATCTCCTCATATGACAATTGGAAATTATGTGACCCAGCATTTCACACTAATAGCATGTGATTTTATCCTTGTATTTTCTTGGTCAATTAACCTCTTTTTTCTTATCCACCCAAAATTTTTCATTTAGGCTTCTTGGATTTGAGGAATTTATTGAAAACCTTGGTCAATTTTGCCACATCTTCATCGCTATCATCTTCTTCATCGCTTGAGCATGTGCTATCCCATTTTATCAAAAATGACATAAGGGTTATTCTCTTTTTATTCTTATATTCTTTTTCCCTTAAATCCTTCTCAATCTCTATCTCATATTCTATCAATTTTCCCACCAAATCATCCAACTTCAAGGTGTTTATATCATTTGATTCTTTGATGAACGAAGTACAAATTCTATTTCCTTATGAAGAGATCTAAGAATCTTCTTGACTTGATCACTTGTGCTATTTTTTTTTTTTTTGCCTAAAACACTTAGTTGATTTATAATCATGGAAATTCTTGAAATCATCATCTCAACCTTGTCATCAGTTTCCATCTTGAAGTTATCCAAGTCACACATAAATCGATCGATCTTTGATTCCTTAACTTGGCTAATGCCCTCATTGACAATCTCCAATGACTTCCACAATTCATATGCATTTCTAAATTCCAGAAGTTTCCAAACCGATAAAGATGATTTTAAGTCGCAATAAAGGTACATATTTAGTTTGAATAACGGAACATTGAGCTGAAAATTTTCCGAGCAAGATACTATTACCGAATAAACAATAAGAGCAGAACATTGCTGCAGCTGAGGCAGCAATAGAAGCATTTTGGATGTATATAATCCTAATTATATTAGGAGTAGTTCCGTTAGCAGTTGAGCTAGGCTACAACATAGGCCAAAGAACCACAGTCTCATAAATGATCCAAGTATATACTTCGACTATTTCATCTGATTCGTCGGATCATACATCGTGGCGATGTGATGATCGAATAAAACGAATTAGATGATAACATTGTAAATTTTCTGACGAAAGCTGTTTCTCAGCAGAAGTTTGAGCGACCCGTATATAGTTCATGTGTAGTTCACTTGAGTGGTTGGCTATAGGCCAAGTGGGAGATTATTAGACAATTATGACCCATAGCATCACTATTTGTACAGAACATGGCGTTGTTGCTATTTTTACAGAACATGGCGTTGTTGTTCAAATTAAATATGTGACAAAGGAAATTGGTCTTTTATCATTTGTAATTGGATTACCTGAATATATAAATGATAAAAGTCCATATGATTAGTACAAGATTAATAAGATATGAGACAATATTAATCCACTAAGGTTTAATAATTAAATATCCATAGTCGTAGTATTATCGAGACTGGACATCGATAATGCAAAATAGACTAGTATTGCACTTGTGCGCATTATGGAGGCATAATGGCATAGTTCTAATATATTTGGGTATTGGATATTCATGCAAGTGTAATAGGAGGTTCTGTTTACCGATGGTACAGAAACAGCTTCGCTCTGGATAGACTGCTCGGAATCTCATTGTTAGTATGACTATGTGTCTATGGGAATCCGAATCAGGGTAGGTGTATTTGGTCTTAACCTGAGACTTACATCGCTAATACTTGCGACAATCAGTATACTTTGGTTTTGGTCGTCTGGGGCTTTAACAGGTTCTGTGTACGCCTTTTTCTGGGTATACTAAGAATCGTAGTGTATTGGATGTGATGTCAAGATGGAAGTATCAATTCACTCATATGGAGATGATGATCACGCAGGATACGGAACTATTACTCTTTAGTACTGCAGTCATCGGGGTAATATGACTAGGTCATGATTATCCGATTATAGAGACTAGTTACCAGAGATCCGATATATTCTTCGTACGGGGTAGACGCAATTCCAGCCCCAGGCCTAGCATGTGATATCGATATTGGATCGTAATACGTAATATTACGTATACTACGCCTGACAAAGATATTGTATTCCGCAGAAGAATATTTCTGGAGAATTGGGTAGGCACGGTGCTTTGCTAGAAGCCAACCATGTCTTGTAAATCGGTAAGAACGTGATACCGGGTACGCACGTATTCGGATAGTCCGATGACCGTATTTACTGCCAACATATCCAGGGATCTCTTGGGTCGCTTCCCGAAGATTCATCGTTGAGATTTGACTCGAACAGAAAATTAATCTGGGATTAATTATGAGAGAGAAATTAATCTGGGATTAATTGCGGCGAGAATTAATCTGAGATTAATTAAAAGAGAAAGAATTAATCTGGGATTAATTGCGTCGAGGATTTATCTAGGATTAAATTCGTCGAGAAGAGAGAACGTGATTAATTTGGTATTAATCGGTAAAATAAATTTAATAGTTAAATTGGATTTTTCTATTTAATTTATTTAATTGGAATAAAATAATATGTTAGATATATTAATTGAAATTAGATTTAAATACGGAATTAAAATTGGATTTTAATTCAAGCGAACGAATTAATTTAGAATTAATTCGCGAGCGACTTCCGTAATAATTTTGCTAGACATTATTATTTAATTAAATTGAATTTAATTACGTCGCGATGGAAAATCCATTTAATCGGATTAAATGAAACCGAGCCCGAACTGTGTTGAGCCACCCAACTTGAATTTTGAATTTAAGTGTGGGACCCACTAGTCACATCACTTGTCAAAGGTGATGGTGGTAGTTGGCTAAAGTGAATGGTTTTCATAAAACCACTTGCTTTTAACCAACATGGTTTTGGAAACAATATATAACACACACTTGTTTTTGAAACAACCAACTATTTATCCTCTCTCCCAATTTTCTCTCTATGGCCGAACATAATGCTTCATTGGTGGAAAATTTTTCTTTCAATTTTGGTTCTTGCTAGCACATCAAGGAGTGAATCAAGGTGATAGGGAAACTCACCCGAGAGTTTGGAACTCGATTTCAAGCTCCGAAGCTTCCAACACATCCAACAAAGATGGAATTTTTGAAATCTCCTCAACCAATCAATGTGAGTATTCCGCAACTCTCTTGATTATTCACACACGAATCACTCTTAGACGATCTTGGCATGTTCAATGAACACTTACAAAATTATCTTTGTATAGTAGATCACCTATTTCAAGTAAGAAGTGAGGCCGCTTCCTTGGGAATTTTAAAGGTCAGATTCCCTAAAATACTTGGTAAATCCATGACCGATGTTCATGGCTGAATATAACACAACCGTAGAACAGGAAATGGTCGACATGAAGCTCTGTGTGTTGGAAATTATATTGGTTTACGCCAACGGCAGAACAGTTCCAGACTATAGGTCACTGGTTCGCCAAGTAAATCCGATTGTCATTCACCAGGAAAGGTTTAAGGCGAAAGTTATCTATTTCGAAGAAGTTTTATTTCACGGAAACTCTCTTAAGTTTCTGCATTAATATTGACAGAATTATGAGAAATTGTAATAAATTCTCTTAATATATATATATATATATATATAATTGTAGGAGAGACATAAAAAATGTCTTATAGGAAAGACACAAGTTGAAGAGACATATCCTCCAATTTGGAAGAACATAACTCTAGACATTAAAAGGCATAGAGAAATGATATAACTCTTAAGAGAGAGTTTCAACCATTTGTACTTGTTCATGTTATTGGAGAAATGAGTATTCATTCTACAAGAAGAAATCAAGTAATCGTGGGAAAACGTTAACCACAAGACATCTGTATAACATTGAGGCAAAGCTAATAAATTCTTAAAGATAGAGACAACTCGACTTGATTTTAAATCATCATCTTCAGGTTTCAGGTTTTTGTATGTACTATATTTATGGCATGTTAAACTTGTTAAAAACACACATATCATACAACAAAACTAAAATAAGTAAACCTGAGTTGATGAGAAATATCGAGTTACTAATTGTAAAAGTTAATAATAAATATGAAATCCTAGAAAAATATGAAAGAATCTGTGAAACCAAGTTAAAAACGAAGGAATTTGGAGATGTTTTGTTGATTGTTAGCAGCAAAGTCACTCAAAGTGATTTTTTTTTTTTTTTTTTTCCATTAGCTTCGAATCGAAATACTATTGAGTTAATTAAAAACGGATAATTTTAAGTTTTTGAGTCTAAAAACAATTATGTTTTATCTATTATAAATTGTGATTAGGTATACACATTTTTGTGAGAGATTGTAAGGCTGTGGATATTTTATTTTAAATTTTTTGACTTAAATCTAAACATTAACATCCCATATCATTGATTTAAATCAATTCAATTATAAATAATAGTGGATGAATTTATATTATTAAATGTAAGGACTGTACCAGAACGGGCTGTACATGCTCAAGCCGATATTCATTCCATAAATTTTTGTATTTTCTTTAGAAATAATGATAATAAAATATTTAATCAATTAATATTACCTGCAAAAATTAGGTACCCCTAAAAAAAATATTGTCTCCGCCGCCATTGATTAAATACTACTTTAAATATATATTTACCAGGCTTAAATATATGGTTTGGATTTTGAAATTTATATTTAAGTTAAAATATCCACACTGACCGCATCTTGCTTTAAATATATTCAGATATACATACAAAACACTAATTTACTTTTTAAAAAAATGTAATGCAAACAAACAGTAAGTCAGCCTTGGAAATGAATCTACTTAACTTAGTACGGAAATTTAAATTTTAGGAAAAGTGAGGGACAATGAATCTATATTTTACACCTTTATATTGGGGCAAAAAAATCTACTTGCAGTCGAGCACAAGTAGGGATGGCAATTTTACCCGTAAATCCGCAAAAACCCGCCCACAATGGGTAGGATTTGGTAAATATATTAGTGGGTGCGGTGCGGGTTTGGTAATTTAAAACAGAATCCGCTGCGGGTTTGGTATTTAAGAAAAAAATGAGGGTATCCGCATACCCACAATATTATTTTTTATTAATTAATATTTTTAGGACAATATAAAAAATCCTTCATATAAAAACAACTAACAAAACCTAAACCTAAAACACTAATCCACAGTTACACACTTTCACTCAGTCGCAACCCATAACCTGCCCAACTGAAGATTTTTTGCATGACTATTATTGTTTTTTTTTAATCACACTTGTTAATAAAATTATAATACAAAAATTTGGATTAAGTTCAAATGATCAGAAATGGGAGAGGAGCAAAATAAGCTAGTGTTTACTGCAACTTCAGTAGCTTTCCTACTTCTTCATTACACTTACACCACTTGAGCCTTGTAAGCATCACTTTTATTATACTTAGCATAAAAAATATGACCAAAGGTTGGTAATTACTTTTTAGCTTATTTTCGATTGAGTTGGCTAACTTAGATCATTATAATTATGAAGGGAATAACTCGTTTTAATTATGTTTATATAAAAAAATAAACATATGGTACTGTGTCTTTCATAATTTATATTATCTATGTACTGTATATACATACATTGCATGTTGTATATGTCAAATGAAAAATAAATGTGAAAACTACAGTTACCAATTAAAAATAAATTATTTAATTAAAAAAAAATATATTATTAAGAACACAAAGTAATTCAATATTTTAAAAACCCGCAAAAAATCTGTTGGGTACCAATGCGGGTTTGATAATTTATTTTTATATGCGGTGCGGGTTTGGTAATGAAAATTAAAACCTGCAACGGGTATGGTACGGGTTTGGTAATTTATTTACATATGCGGATGCGAGTTTGGTAATGAAAAACCCACACCATTCCCTACCCACTGCCATCCCTAAGCACAAGTACTCGTTTAGATTTGGTAATCACATTAGAATTCATTTCTTGTCATTATTTTATATTATTAACATTTATCTTTTGCTCATAATGTGCCATTAGTTTCACATTATAAAGATGGCAAAAAATCTACATTATAACGAAGGTATTACGTTATCCATGTAACAATTCAATAATTTATTGACATACATGTAAAAATATTTAAAAAAAAATAACTAAAAAAATAAATATTAAATGATACATATTATTTATTAATTTATTAAAGATATCACGTCACGTATATTTCTATTATACCAAAGAATTACTCGCAGATGATAAAACATGTGAATAAGGAAATTAATTAACATATCTATAGGTAGTCGCTCTATATACTCTTTTGCCTCTTTTAACTGTTTTGTTCTTCAACGTGAAGCGATTCGTTGCTTCTCTAGGTTGGCTTCTTCAACCTAGTTTTATTATTATTACAGCTCGAATGTATTTTGTATATTTTAATATTTTATTTTATTATTATTTTATTGATAACATCGATTCGTTGCTCGAATGTCTGAATTCATGATAAGAAAGTTAAAATAAATAAGAAGCCTACAAATAATATTACCAGTCTTATTCTGTTGTGGAGATTCAGAAAATCTACTATTCTACAAATTTGTCTCTACATTTTTAGAATTACAAACTTCAATCTCTATAATTTTAGAAAATATAAACTTTAGAATATGTCTTTAAATTTTTTCGGGGGGTTAATTGAGCCATTTTTTTTCCTAATTTCGATACAAGTTTTTGTTGGAATTGGTACTCACGTGCCAAATTCTCATGTATTTTCCTATAAATACTTATATGAATAATATTTTGTTATGAATGAAATATGCAGTTTCTTCTATATTTTTTTTTGTTTAAATGGTAAACACGTACAATATCTAGAAATGATTAAGTAATCACGTAATTACAAAAGCGTCGCAATTGACATTGAGAAATATTATGATAGTATCATTCTTGAACAGTTCCTAGTCAAGGTTTACATTCTTGGGCGGTATGTAAACCCGGGAAACGGGTACATGACGTATATCAGAATATTGGATTCCGGTGGTTTATCTCAATGAGTCACAAGTCTGAGGACACTCGTATAGACATGTAGGTGTTCATAGTGGATGAGCACTGAACGACTCACGAAAGATTCCTAATAGATGATACGCTTGCATCAATAGGAATCTTCTCGAGTTGAGTAGCATAGTGGTCCTTGAACTTGAGATACCACGGTCGATATATGAGTTATCTTCCGCACTTTGATGGCAGTCACGTATTCCACCTTTTTGAGTTAGATCTACGCCTGATCATTGGGTGTGGACTTGTAACATCCCAGATTTTCGGGACAGTTCTGGAAGGTATCCGGACTGTAGTTATAGTCTCGGAACAGAGTGATAATAAATGATAAGAGTTCAAGCGATGATATATGGGTCTGAATAATATAAAGTGAAGATTTGTCGCATTAGAAGACTCATCGGCTCAAAAATCAGTTACACAGTTTTTATTATACGCATAAGGTTTGCGGTTTCGGTCAAGGAAATAGCAAACGAACTCCGATTAAGTTGATTCTTGAACCATCAGACTTTTTTTTTGGAGACGAACAACTTTCGTGTTGAAAACTTTTCGAAAATCATGCCAGAATAGCTTCAAAATTATTGATTTCCGAAAATACCCTTTCAAGTGGGGGCATTTTGGTAATTTTCGGATGGAGATACTTGTATTACCTTTTTTTTTTATTTCAACAATAAAAGAATAAGAAAACAATGAAATACAAAAAAAAAAATGAAAAAGAGAAGGAAGACACGCGTGGAGAGATGGGAGAGAGAAGAAGCTTTGCCGGTGGCCTCCGGCCGGCATCACGCTGGCTGACCACCAGCCGCCGATGCGTCCGGCCACGGCGCACCTGCTGGTGGCCAGCGCCGTCGCTCTGGATCGCCAGAATCGACGCAGGAAGGGAGAAAACGTGATTTGATGGGTTTGTCGATCCCAGCTCGTCGGTTCGATTCACGACCCGAGCCACCCGCCAAATCGAAGCCCTAGACGAGTACTACGAGATGGTGGAGACAATTTCTCCGATTCGTGCCAGGAATCACGCGAAATGAGGAAGAAAGTCGCATATGAATAGTAACCATGCCGTGAACAGTAGCTCCGATCGAAATTTCGTCGATTCTAGCGCGTTCATGGGATCATTTTGTAGGGGTTATTTAGGGGGTGAATCCGGTAACGCAGCGGAAGCGGTGAAAATCCGATTTTCAGATTTCAAAACTTTTTCTCGGATAAATTAAATAAACATATTTATTTAATATTCCAATAATCAAATTATGAAAATAAATTCAATAAAACATTTTTAGGTGAATTTACCGAAATACCATTGCTTTGTATTTTTGTCCATTTTAGTCTGAAATTGATCCAATCAATTTTGAATGATTCTAAATCATTTCTAAGATGAACTTATGATGTTCAAAACATCAAAACACCAAAGCAACCAAAAACCCCAAATTCTCACACAAAGGCCGAATGCACCATTTGGTGCCCAAATTGACCATTTGGTCATTTCATGCTTCAAAACTCATCCAAATGAAATCCAATCAACATAAAACTTTGCATGCATCATATAAACACCCAAATGCTCAACATATATGAAAAGCCCCAAATTTGGAATTAGTTAAGAACCCTAATTTTTCAATTTCCACAAATTGGACAAATTAGACCAAATACATTAAATCAATTATTTCAATCATCATTCTTCCATCCAATCCAAGTCTCAACACAATGAAACAACTCAAGATCAAATCTAGGTCATTTAAGAGTGGGTCAACAACTCTAGATTAGCAACATGGTTTCCAAAACCTTATAAGAAAGTTTATCACTACAATAGTCATTCACTTCCTTCATCATACATGCTTCACACTTCACCAAAACTTCCATCAACAAAAACCACAAGGAAAAAAGAAAGAAACATCCTAAGAATATCATATATTTAAGCCTAGAACCTAAGGAACAAATTCCTTACTAATAGCAAGTTCAAGAAACTTACTAAAAATCCAAGCTTTTGATGTTTTAGCCTTCTTCTCACAAACTTCCTTTAGCTTCTTTCAATGGAGTTTATTTTGATAAAGTGTATTAGGTTAAGTGTATCATGAAATGAAAAACAATTTATACCTCCACCAAATAGCCTTGGCCGAATTTCATCAAATGAAATCAAGTTTGGTAATTTCATTTTTCATTTCAAATTAATGTCATCAACTTGCATAAATATCTTATAAACACCTTTATTAGATATTTATCTAAGTCAACAAAAGCAACTAACATCATTAACTTTAAATATCCTAATGTAAGATATTTATATTTTAATTAATTTAATCATTTAACAATTAAATAATTAATTAATTAATCAAATACAAATATATTAAATATATGTATAATATTTACATTAAATATTAAAAACACATATTCATTTAGGAAATAAGTCAAATAACTCATTTTGACTATTAATTAATGTGTATTTAAATTAATCAAGTATTAAATGTAAATACACAATAATTAAGCAAATGACTATCTAGTCTCTTTAGCATGTATCTTGCGTTTAACCATTAAACGACTTTATAAATAATCAATATTATTTTTTAATGTTGCTCTAGTGCTCTACGAGTATGTTTCATTATTGAGACTCTCTAGATTCAGGTATATCCGTCACGAAATCAAATTTCGTGTCCATAATCTATCCACCCATAGATTATGACGATCACGGATAATCTCGCTGAACCATACAGGTCGAGGTCATGGAAAATGTATAATTCCTCCGTCACAGGTATCCGGATAAGTCCCAGAGATATAGATGTAAACGTCAAATCTCTATCGGGATTATCCAGTCGACTATTCTATTAGCAATCTCAAAAGAATGTTTAGAACTAGATTCTAAACTTTACCACGGGCCCATGGTTTTATCTGATTGCTAATCATATGGACTACCTATGCTCTGATACACAGAACTGACGGATCCTATCTTGATACTCATAGGACACCCTGAGGATCTATCTACACCCAACGAACAGGCGGAGGTCTGATCTAAATAGATCGGTGACGTGACTGCCGTCTAAGTGTAGAAGATGTCTCATGTGCCCATAATGGCATCTCAAGTCTAAGAATCACAAGTGCTACTCAACCCAAGAAGATTCTTATTGACGCTGGTGTACCATCCATTAAGAATCTTCGGTGAGTCGTTCAGTGTTTATCCGCTATAAACACCTACACGTCTATACTAGTCTCCAAGACTAATGGTTCATTGAGAAACCATTGGAATCATATATTCCAGTATACGACATGTACCGGTCTCAACGGGTTTACTATACTGACCAAGTAGTGTAAACCTTGACCAGGAACTGTCTGAGAATGACAACGTCATGATACTTCTCAATGTCCGTAGCGACGCTTTTGCAACTGTATCATGACTAATCATTCTAGGGTCATTACGTCTTTACCATATAGAAAGATAGAGTATATTATAGAAACTGCATATATTATTCATAATAATAATGTTTTACAGAAGTATGTAACAGAAATACAACCGGGAATTGGCGCTCTGAGCACCAACCCCAACACATTTGGAGTCCGTTATGGCCTCGAAATCTTGATCGGATCAGGATCATGAGTGTCCGCTTAGCCAGTTTGTTAGTTTTGCAGGTCAGTAGCAGACATACTGAGCCAACAGGATTTCAGTGAAGACTTTGAAGACAATGGATCACCCCAATTGCAGTCAAGAGAGTCATTGAGTCCTGGGTCAAATTATGTCCCCACGACCCCTTGTATTTGTACTTGTATTGCACTATGTAATAGTATAGTATGGTTTTATTTGAGTTCTGGCAAAAGGCCAATTGATTTACATTATGTTCATTGAGTTATGGCCTGAGGCCAAGATGATGGTTGCATATGTATTGAATTGCATAACAGGTTGTCTCAGGGTGCTCGCTATAAGCCAGGTTGCATGATGTTTTGCATACATCATGCCGAAATTTCGTTAGAATCAGAGGCTTATGGAGATGGGTTTTCCTATCACCTGCCGGTAACATCATGGCTTAGGCATGATGTTACAGGACTGATACATGATATCTGGTGATGTATCCAGAGAAGATCTACCAGTTCTAGGTACATGATTTAGGTGTCTACTTCATGAGATTGTGATTTGTCAAATTCATGGTCATGGTACACTCGGAAATAAGTTATGAGTGTTAATGAGGAATCGCAGATCTATACGTCGATGGGATTATACCTTATGAGATTTCACGATTATATATATGTCCTTACCAAGGGGCGTGACATGGTGGTATAGGGTTCAGGATCTCACCTTAAGGTCTTAAGTTCGAATCCAGAGAGTGTGTTTCTTGTAAGAGCCTGGGAGAGCCAAAGGTCTTACATGCTCCGCTTAAGCCCGCTAAATCCAGGGCGTGACATGGTGGTATAGGGTTCAGGATCTCACCTTAAGGTTTCCAACGATTTAAAAAAAAAGTTATATATATGTCTCTGGTATTTATCAAAATACCTACGATGGAAGGATTATACGTATAAGAAGATCTCAACTTGTATGGTTCAGTGAGAATATCTGTAATCGTCATAATTTATGAGTGGGTGAATTATGGACACGGAATTGGATTCCATAACAGATATACATGAACTTAGAGAGTCTCATATAATTTAAAATACTAGTAGAGCACTAGGAAACCTTACAACGAATAATATTGATTATTCGGAAATCATTTACTTGTTAAACGTAAATTACACATGAAGATTTATAATAATTTCTAAATTAATGTGTATATGTATTAGATGCATAATTTTGATTAGATGCACATTATTTAATTATCAAATGAATTTAGTTCACATATAATTCATGGATGTATTTTATTATTTAGCATAAATGTAGAAATACATTATATATTTAACAGTTTAATAAGGTAACGCATCAAAACACGAAAAATCAAATTTTTCCGATTTTAATGATTTTTCTTGGGTAAAGAAAATAATCTAATTTATTCTAATCACTCAAAACTGAAAAGTCAGATTTTGCACTAAAATTCCCATATTGCCGTGAACCACCTAAGAAGCCAAACTTCTACCTTTTGATCATTTTAGTCCTAATTTATCAAATACATGCTTAGGTCATTTCCAATCATTACCAAAATGATTTGTACATCTAATATACATCAAAATACATCCCATATATAAAAGTGTGCTTATATTCCATTAATAAGCTTACTTTAAAATCATACATGCATGTATCATTCAATCAAGCTTCCAAGCTTCTCAACACAAAAATAAGAGAGTAGAAAAACATATTTATGTCACATGTTGAATCCTAAAACAATAGAAATATTTTTTTTTTTGAAGAAAAGATGAAAGTACTTACAAATCCTCAAGTTTTATTTGCTTTAAGCTTTAGTACTTTGCCTTTTTTTCTCTCAACTCTTTTAATTTGTGTATTTGGAGGCTTAACCTTATGAAATAAAAATGAAACAAAACTTTATATACCTCTCCCCACATGGTCGAACCCTAGGGGAAAAATATCTAATTTTTGCTTTAATGTTTATTAATTAAATAATGCGTAGTTAACTTATTCTAATTGTAAACTACAACTATAAATGAATATAACAAGTTTAACCAATCATATATAGCAATTACCTAACATAATCATAAGGTTAGATATTTTTTTTTATTTACTTTAATTATTTAATAATTAAGAAATCAAATAATTGCTTAAATACAAATATATAAATATATGTATCATATTTACATTAAATAATCAAAATACATATATATATTTATGATATATGTCAAATATCTTATTTAACAATTAATTAATGTGTATTTAATAAAATCTTAAAAAATCACGGACATGTCCCTTTCCATGTATCTATTCGTTTAACCATTAAATAATTTATAAATAATCAATATTATTCGTAATTGTTGCTCTAGTGCTCTACGAGTATATTTCAATAAGTGAGACTCTCTAAGTTCAATTTATCTGTCACGAAATCAAATTCCGTGTCCATAATTCACACACCCGTAAATTATGACGACCACAGATAAATTCGCTAAAGGATACAGGTCGAGGTCATTGCATTCGTATAATCCATTCGTCACAGGTATCCAGATTATACTAGAGATACAGATATTAATGTCAAATCACTTTAGGTATAATCCCGTCGACGTATTCATTAGTGAACTCTTAATAAAACTTAGAACTTGCTTCTACAGTGTATCACAAGCCCATGAATTTAATAGATTGCTAATCCAATAGTGAATACATATGCTTTATACAATGAATTGATGGGTTTTCTTGACACAAACAAGATATCTTGAGAATCAGTTCACATCCAACGAACAGACGGAGGTCTGACCTTAATAGATCGGCGACGTGACTGCCATCAAAGTGTGGAGGATATCTCATATATCCACAGTGCTATCTCAAGTCAAAGAATCCATATGCAACTTGACCCGAAAAGATTCTTATTGTCGTTGGTGTTCCATCTATTAAGAATCTTCGGTGAGTCGTTTAGTGTTTATCCGATATAAACACCTACATGTCTATAAGAGTCTTCAAGACTCATAGTTCATTGAGTATTAACCATTGAAATCCTAGATTCCAATATACGACACGTACCGATCTCTGCGGGGTTTACTTACTGACTAATTAATGTAAATCTTAACCAGGAATTGTTAAAAAATGATATTGTTATGATACAGCTCAATGTCAGTTGCGACGTTTTTGTAACTGTATCATAACTAATAATTCTAAGGTCTGTTACATCTTTACCATATAATAATAGATGATATATTAAAGAATCTATTTATTTTATTAATAATAAAAATTTTAAATAAGTATATACAGTGAAATACAAAATGAAATTGGCGCTCTAAACTACAACCCTAACAAATTCTCCCACTTGCTCGGGTGCCAATATCGATTGCATCTCATACCCATCAACTCCACATGTTTATCAAATAACTTGGGAGGAATAGCTTGGTAAGTGGGTCTGCTATATTATCTTCACTTGGCACCTTGCACACGACAATATCCCCCTGCGACACAATCTCTGGAATGATGTGATACTTCTTTCCACATGCTTCGATATTTTATGCGCCATCGGTTCTCTGGCTTGCGCTATGGCTCCATGATTATCACAGTACAACGGAATCAGATTATCGATGCTTGGGACAACTTCCAACTCTGTGATAAAGTTTCTAACCCAAAAAACTTCTTTTGTAGCTTCAGAAGCTATAATATATTCCGCCTTTGTGGTGACCCATATTTGGAATTTTTCCAACTAATTATACCATCGTTAAGGGTAAAATGAATCCTGATGTAGATTTTCTATCATCAGGATCCGATTGGAAATCCACATACCCATTAACCTGTAATTCATCTCATCCATATATGAAAAAATTATCATTAATATCCTTAAGATACTTTAGGATATGTTTAATGGCCATCTAATGGTCATTTTCTGGATTGGACTGATATCTACTGGTTACACTAACAACGAAACTGATATCAGGCCTAATACATAACATGGCATACATGATGCTGCCCAAACACGAAGTATAAGGTTGATTAGACATTCTAATCTTCTATTTATGGACACATCTTCATCCAAATATGAATGCCATGTTTGAACAATATATTTGTTGTCTTACAGTTACCAAAGTTGTACCATTCCAAGATTTTATATATGTACGTTGATTGGGATAACCCAATGAGCTTCATTTCTCTATCTTTATATAGTTTTATGCCTAAGAAATAAGAAGATTTTCCCGGGTCCTTCATATAGAAGTTTATATATAGGTAGGCTTTAACACCTTGCATCATCTTGATGTTATTCCCAATTATCAGGATGTCATCAACATAGAGTACTAAAAAAACCACCATACTCCCACGGGCATTTTTATACACACTTGATTCTTCCGAATTCTTGAGAAAATCAGACAATTTGATTATCTCATCGAATCGAAGATTCCAACTTCATGAAGCTTATTTAACTCAATAAATTGACTTCTTAAGCTTAGATACCATACTCGAGTTTTGTTGGGATACAAAACCTTCCGGCTGTTCCATATAGATTTCTTCATCAAGAAATCCATTCAAAAAATCTTTTCATCTGCCAAATCTCATAGTCATAGAAGCAGCAATAGACAATAAAATCCTAATAGACTTTAGCATCGTTACTAGCGAAAACGTTTCATCGTAGTCGACACCAGGTCGCTGCATGTAACCTTTAGATACCAGTCAGGCCTTAAAGGTTTCAAGCTTTCCATCAGGCCCACGTTTCCTTTTGTAAACCCATCTACAGCCGATAGGAACAATTCCTTTAGGAAACATAACCAAGTCCCAAACTTGATTCTGATGCATAGAGTCTAACTCTGATTTCATGGCCTCTTGCCACTTCACGGTGTCAATGTCCAACATTCCTTTTCTATAGGTAAAGGGTCAGTTTCTTCGATCAAGATAACATCAATACTCCTTTCTTGTATCAAACACAAGCGATCAGGAGGTCTAGATACCCTATGGACCTATGAAGTGTGTGTAATGAAGGTTCTTCATCTATTTGAACTTCATGTTCCTCATGTGGTTCGTTGGATTTAGTTTGTATTTCATCAAATTCAACCTGTCTATGATTACCTATTTCAGACAAAATTTACATTTATAAAAATTTAGCGAAGCGAGCTACGAACACGTTTTGACACTCGATATCATAGAATAAATATCCTTTTGTATTTGAAGGATATGCAATTGTAACATCCCCAATTCGGGAGATGTTACCGGCAGATGATAGACCATACTAACCTCATAAGCCTCTCACTTTGGTAACTACTATTTATTTATTAATACTTTTTTCTTTAATTAAACATATATATCGTATATATGGGACCATGGCCCAAATTTACCAATTAACATACAAACTTAACTTAAACATATTTATACATAAATACACATGTTTGTACAATGACTACACATAACTCAAATAGTAGTACAGGACTTTTACTTGACTCTGACTGACTCCACTTGGACTTTTACCCTTTGACTTGGACTGGTGGGCTCCGAACCCTAGTGACCGCATCGGTATCCGTCCTCCCGAGCTCATCCATCGTGAAAACCTGCAAGAACATAAAACTGGGAGTGAGGGAGATTAGATCGCCGTAAGGTCTAAGTGAGTGGACGAAAAACTAAAAAACTGATATAAAAGCTTTTCTGTTCTAAAACCAAAGTTCCAGAAATATATTTATATGTAAACTCTTTTCTGAAAACTTTATTTGAAATCTCTTTTATAAAACTTAATCTTTCTGAAAACTGCTTCCTGAAAACTGTCTCTAAAATCTGATTTCTGAAATTCTTTTTTTCTAAAAATATGATGTTTGAAAGTCTTTTTTTTTTTAAAAAAAAATATGATGTCTAAATACTGGTTTGTATCTGAAAAACTTGACGTATGAGGGCGTTACGTATCGCCATCCCCCCATACGCCTATCTGGAGCCAGGAATGCAAAACCTTGACTTTGAGGAATTACGTATCGCCGTCCCCCAAAGCACGCCACTCATGTCCCTGAAATTGGTGGTCTTGGGGCGTTACGTATTGACATCCCCCAAGCTACTGAACTAGAGCAAGTAATGTTGATCAATGTATTGGGTTCTCAAAGAACAACCTAGGATCAATTAAGCATATAAGATGTGTGAATAAACAAAGTAAGATAGGGAAAAGTACTCACTTTGATCGGCTAAGTAGGATGTGTAGACAACAAAAATTTGCCTCATTTGAAGTTGCTCCAAGCTCTCCTTTGAATTATATGTTGAGCTTCCAAGCTTGTTCTTGAATTCCAAACTCTTGGATAGGCTTCCCTAACACCTTTGAATGACCCCTTTAATGTGCTAGCACTTGAGATTTTGAAGCAAAAAATCAAGAACATGAAGCGAAGCTTTCACGCGATTTTGAGAGAAAATAGGGAGAGGAATTCGGCCCTAGGCCAAAAAGAGGAAGAGAGAGTGGCGTGAATGGAGAAGAGAGGAAGAAGAGTGAAAAATGAGTTGACTTGTTATTTTGAATTTCCAAAAACAAAATGATATACCAAAAATCTAATGTTTGGTAAATGTCTTTCATCTCACCAACTTGTGTGTTAAACAAGTTATCAACCACCCACCAAATTCCATCAACTAAAAGTTGATTAAAGTGACTAGGTGATGTGACTAGTGATGTGACTTGTGGGCCCCACTTTATTCAAAATCCGAGTGGGCCCACAAACACATTCCGGGCCCGGGTTCGTTAATTCCGAATTAACGAATTTTCCGTTGCGACGTAATTAAATCAAATTTCATTAAATAATAATGCCTAGAAAAATTACTAATAAAGTCGCTCGCGAATTAATTCTAAATTAATTCCTTTGCTCGAATTAAAATCCAATTTTAATTCCGTTATGAAATCTAATTTCATATAATATATCGAATATATTATTTAATCGATTAATTCCGAATTAATCATTCTCTCTCTTTTATTTGAATTTTATCCCAGATAAATTCTCACCGTAATTAATCCTAGATTAATTTTCTCTCTCTTCTAATTAATCCCAGATTAATTATGTTCGAGTCATACGTCATTGGTGAATCTTCAGAAAGCGACCCATGAGATCCTTGGATATGTTGGCAGTATATCTGGTCGTCGGACTATCTAAACACGTGCGTACCTCGTACCACGTTCTTACCGATTTACGAGACATGATTGGCTTCTAGCAAAGCGTCGTGCCTACCCGATTCTCCATAAATATTCTTTAAGGAATATTTAATCTATAACAGACGTAGTATACGTAGTATTGCGTATTGCGATCCAGTATCGATATCACATGCTAGGCCTAGGGCTGGAATTGCGTCTGCCTCATACGAAACATATATCGGATCTCTGGTAACTAGTCTCTATAATCGGATAATCATGACCGAGTCATATTATCCCGATGACTGCAGTAATTAAGAGTATTAGTTCCGTATCCTGCGTGATCAACATCTCCATATGACTGGAGTGATACTTCCATCTTGACATCACACCCAATACACTACGATTCTCAATATACCCAGAACAGGCGTACACAGAACCTGTTAAAGCCCCGGACGACCAAAACCAAAGTATACTGATTGTCGCAAGTATTAGCGATGCAAGTCTCAGGTTAAGACCAAATACACCTACCCTGATTCGGATTCCCATTGACACATAGTCATACTACCAATGGGATTCTGAGGGGTCTATCCAGAGCGAAGCTGTTCCCGTACCATCGGTAAACACAACCTCCTATCACACTTGCATAAGTATCCAATACTTAAATATATAAGAACTATGCCGTTATGCTCCCACAACGTGCACAAGTGCAATACTAGTCTATTCCGCATTATTGATGTACAGTCTCGATAATACTACGACTAGGGATATTTAATGATTAAACCTTATTGGATTAATATTGTCTCATATCTTATTAATCCGGTACTAATCATATGGACTTTTATCATCTATATATCTTGGTAATCTAATTACAAATGATAAAAGAGTAATTTCCTTTGTCACATAGTTTATTTGTACAACAACACCATGTTCTGTAAAAATAGTGATGCTATGGTCATAATTGTCCAACAATCTCCCACTTGGCCTATAGCCAATCACTCAAGTGTCCTACACCTGAACTATGTACGGGTCGCTCAAACTTCTACTGAGAAATAACTTTCGTCAGCGGATTTGGAATGTTATCATCTGATGCGTTTTATTCGATCATCATATCACCACGATGTATGATCCGAACGAATCAAATGAAATATTCGAAGTATATACTTGGATCGTTGATGAGACCGTAATTCTTAAGCCTGTACTGTAGCCCAGCTCAGCTGCTAACAGAACTATACCTAATCCAATTAAGATTATATAGATCTAAAATTGCTTCTTTTGATGTCTCAGCTGCAACAATGTTCCGTTTTTGTTATTTTTTCGGCAACAATATCTTGCTTGGAAGATTTCTAGCTCACTGTTTCGTTATTCAAACTATGTAGTACCCTTATTGCGACTTACAGTCATTTTTTTCGGTTTGGAAACTTACAATGGTGAACCCAGTCACTTCAAGTTCTCATTCTTCATAACTTAAAAAAGAAACCTTAGTTTGTCTAAGAAACTTAAGGATGTTCTTAACATCAATCCAGTGACCATCACCTGGATTGGCCTGATTGTGACTCCATATGCTCAAATCATATGAGACACCAGGTCACGTACATTTCAAAATGTACGAGTTCTCAAAGAGTGCCAACAACTTTTAGATCTATCCCGGTAGATCCTTATTCCTAGAATAAAGGTTGCCTCTCCCAAGTAGTCTACGGAGAATTTTCATAAAAGCCAAGCTTACACCGATTATTTAATATGGGAATATCATTTCCAAAAAATAATATATCATCAACGTATAAGACAATCATTGTCAGTGCGCTCCCAATAACCTTCTTATATACACAAGAATCATATTTGTTTTGAATGAAATCATATACCATTATGATCTTATCAAAATGTTGGTTCCAAGAACGCAATGCTTGCTTTAATCCATAAATTGATTGATTTAACTTGCAAACCTTGTTTGCTTATTTCGGCACGACAAAACCGTCAAGATGTTGTAAACATCCTCCAAAACGTTTCCATTAAGGAAAGCGGTTTTGACGTCCATATGCCATATTTCATAAATGAAATATGCAGCAATAGCAAGCATTATCCAAATGGATTTAATCATGGCAACGGGTGAAAAAATTTCAACGTAGTCGACACTATGTCGTTAACGATACCTTTTCGGTATAAGCCTAGCTGTATACATTTGTATGTTGCCATCAATGTATGTCTTCCTTGAAGACTCATATAGTACCAATAGGCACAATGCCTTCTGGTACATCAACCAGTGTCCAAACTTAGTTGGTATACATGGAATCCATTTCGGACTTCATAGCACTTTGCCATAAAAGAAGTCGATACCTTGTATCACTTCCTCATACGTAGCCGGTTCGTCTTCCTCAATAAGACTGACATCTACATGAGGTGAGATCAGAAACCCATACCTCCCAGGTTGTTTTCTGACTCTCTCCGACCTACGCGGTTCTTGTGTATTCGAAGATTATTGGTACAGTTTCATCCCTGATGAACTGTTGGTGTTCCGTGAGGACTCGGTGCCTGAAACAGTATTACTCTGATTTTCATCGAGTTTTACTTTCCTCCCACTTACCACTGCATATAGGTATTCTTTTTAGGAAAAACGCATGGAAGGCAACAATTACATTGTTCTCTTGTGAGTTGCATAAGTATTATACTTTGGTTTCGTTAGGACAACCAAGAAATTAGACACTTATCCGATTTGGGTTCTAGTTTGGTATCATCCAAACATTTAGTGTATGCCCAACTGTAGGCACTGCATTTTTACACATAAGTCCCTATGATGAGTCTCATTTTGGAGACACTACCTTTTAAGTCACGGAGGTCACGGGAAACGAACGTCGGAAGGGGAAATTCAGAATAAACAAGGTTCACTGTTTTCGTTAGTGCTGCGTTCGTGTTTACGTTCGAACGTCAAACGGATTGCGGGCGTTCGTGCCGCGTTCGAGGAAGCGTTCGAACGGTGTCGGTAATTCTGGTTTTGCTGCTAGCCTCACATCCAGCCCAATTAGCCCCCCAAAGCCCATAAAACACATCCCAATTTAAATAAATAAATATTAATTAAAACATTAACTAAATAAGATAATAGATAAATTAATTAAATAATTAAATAAAACATATACCAAACATAAAATAAACAATTACCAACTTAAACTAAAATCATGCCTAAATTAAACAAATCACATACTAAATCAAAATATAATCATGCCTAATTAAAATCAATCAATCAATTATATTCCCAATCTAATAAGATTATTCCCAAACTTAAAATATTGTATTCCTAACCAAGCCAATCAAATATTCAACCTTCCCTATCTAGCCAAGATTTGTCCCCCCCTCAATCTTTGACTTCCCTTAACCAAACCAAATCAAATCTCTTGCTTCCCTTATCCAACACCAAATCAAATCCCTTTCCTTGACAAACCTAACCCTTTGCCTATAAAAAGAACCATTCACCAACCTTCTCAACCCTAGTCCTTAGTCCCTAGTAGCTAGTCCCTAACTCATAAACAACACACATAAAAATTACAGGAAGAAGACACCCAAAAAGAGTAAGCAAAAGATAAAGAGGAGACGGCAGCGAAACCACAAGGAAACAGTAGCAAAAGACGGAGAACGACGACTCAAAACAGTAAGACAACGAACGAGAACAGTGAACCAGTGAACCGGGAGAGTTGTGGAGCATCCACCATTCCGACGATCGTGTACCGTACATCCGAGAGGTGATTTAAAAGGTTAGACCTGAGGGTACCTTTTCATTAGTTTATATTCGTTTTTGTTATTATTATTGAATTCTATTCGCATGAGAGTCGTTTATGGATGCATGAATTATGAGATGTAATATGTTGTGGGTATTGGATGAATGAGAGATGTGTCAACTCTCGCGGTATATAGGATTGAAACCCGGACATAAATTTCATAGCCGATTCCGAATGGACGGTAGTATGATCTGTACTCGGGCTACAACTCCACGTACCGCTTGGGTAAACGGCACCATCTTTCTTTCGTTGTGTTGCTTTTGCTTATTTAGTTTTCTTTACTTGAATTCAATATGTTGTTTATTTATGCATGATTCAATCAGGCGCATGGGCTTAGTGAGTTAGTCCAAAGGTCCTCCATTTGGGAGATAAAGAGCCGAAAAGGCCACATTTGCGACACTACTTCGCCGCGCCGGTTGATGTGTGTTCGGTTGGATGCAAGATACGTTCAATCGGGCATACTTAGTTTGATGTTATTGAGTTTATCTTTTATGTATGGTTCAATCAAGCGCATGGGCTTAGTAAGTGGAATGAAAGATCCCTTATGGGGAGGGGTTAAAACCCGTTACCACGATGCTTTGCCGCGCCGGTTGATGTGTGTTCAGATTGGATGTAAGATGTGTTCAATCGGGCATACTTGGTTGATATGATTGGTTCTATTCTTGTATGTGTGATGTGACGCGCATGGGCTTAGTATGTTGGTCTAAATGTCCTCTCTTTGAGAGATCAAGAGCCCCAAAAGGTCACCTTTACGGCAGTACTTCGCCGCGCCCTTTATTTTGTTGTTTATGTATTGCGTCCTATTTCATGCATCAGGTCTGTTCCCGTTCGAACGCGTTTACGAACACAACTCGAACGCGCATACATTTTTGCCTTATCATGCATCAAGTCTCATTTCCGTTCGAGCGCGTTTACGAACGCCATACGAATGTGAGCATTCTGTTTCATTTCCGTTCGAACGCGTCATCAAACGCTACTCGAACGTGAGCATTCTGTTTCATTTCCGTTCGAACGCGTCATCAAACGCTACTCGAACGTGAGCATTCTGTTTCATTTTCGTTCGAACGCGTTTACGAACGCTACTCGAACGTGAGCATTCTGTTTCATTTTCGTTCGAACTCGTTTACGAACGCCACACGAACGCGCACACACTGAACTGAGTCTGTCTTATCATATTCATGCATAATTGCCTCTTGGTTGATCTTTCTTGTGTTATATAGCCAACCGTATTATTTGTATCCCTGCATTTATCCATTCTCTGTGTTCTTGGGATTGTATTCGAGCATGATTAGGCTGTTAGCATGTTATTTGGTTAATAGGTTCATGAGATAGTACTCAAGCATGATTATGTTGTTCTTAGTTTTCCATATCATAGGATTGAAATATGTTCATGAGATTGCCATGTGATGTTGCATGTTGTGATGAACTTGTTGATGTATGCATATGAATTTAGAAGCATGATATTTTTGGAAATAAATGTTATTTAAGCCTGGTTAAATTATTACATAAATCCTTTTATTACAAGTGACATAAGTAAGGGACCATTCCGAACCCAAAGGTTTGAGGTCTTCCCTTGCGAGGGGTGAGTGCGGCCTTAAATCTTATTTTCCCGGTTCACACCGGGTGGCGACTCCATTACTCTCCGTTTAGTCCCCCGTGGCTACTCCGTACTCCCAACTAGGCCGCAAGCCTAGGAACAGCATGCGTCGCCCAGGTTCTGTGTTCCCACAGTCTGGCGACTCCACTGGGGATAGAGAATCGGCCCCGAAATATTATCTTGTAATGTTTGGATTTATGTTCTAATTGACCGTGTCTATAGTGGATGAAATGGGGGTTTAATCAAAGGCATTTTGAGGCTAGGTAATGGTTTGGTGTCTTCCTTCACTCACTACCTTTCTAGAAGGAAAAGCTGTGAAGGCACCTAGATAGCCATCTACTCGTAGCCTATTGTGATGGACTAATTTGGAGGACTCGTTGTTTATTCCTGACACCAAGCGATAAGAGCCTAAGAGGCTTGGGTATTTAAGTGAGCCTCGCTCCACCTTCCCTCTGGGGAATCTACAACGGGAAATCCATTTGATAGTCCGTCACACACCATAGCTCATTGGCACGTACCTTAGTGTATAGAAAAGGGTGCGCTCACTTGGTTGCTCGAACCCTTGAGTGGGGAGACCTAGTTGTGGGCCATCCTTCGCCGGTGAGAGCCTTTGTCTATACTCTTGCTAACCCACCCATAGACCGGTTTGTATGGTTAAAGTAACAATTATTTCCTTGAGTATGTGCTTGTGGACCATCCTCATTTGGATGCAGTTGGACTATTGTCAGAAATGCGGGCTTGTTGGGCCATTTAAACTGGGGCAAGTTCGTACCGTATGACTATTAGGCCCAAAGCTTCTGAAATGTTGATGGGCCATTATGTAAAAATTGTTATGTTATGTTTGCATTATCTCTCTTTTACGCTTGTGTTTGGGAACATCATCGTTTGGATTCATTTGGACTATTTGTCATAAGATATGAGCTTGTTGGGCCATTTAAACTGTGACAAGAACGTATTTTATGACAATTGGGCCGAAGGCTTCTAAGTGTTGATGAGCCACATTGTGCTTGTGTTCGGAATGTTACCATTTGGATTTAGTTGGGCTCTTTGCCATGAGACGTGAACTTGTTGGGCCATTTAAACTGGGATGAGTTCACTCTTATGATAATTAGCCCGAAAGCTTCTAAAATGATAACAGGCCGATTTGTGTGAAAATTTTAATTGATTTAGTATGTTATATATGTTACATGCATCTCACGCACCTCATGCATACATACATCATGCTAACCCTTGTGTTCTAAAAGCCATCATAGACTCCCGTTGGGTTAGGGAAGAGGGAAGACTCACCAAAAGACCGGTAACAGACATGAGTAAATCGATAATGAGGTATCCCGGATAGATCAGTTGGAAAATGGTTTGGCCAAGATTACCGAACAGTTGCAAGCCTTGACTGTTGCCATGACAAATATGGTTGTGCCCCGTGCTGGGGGAAATGCTGAGAATGTGAGGCGCGAGGAGCCGCCGAATGGGTTGGGGGATGATATCCCCACTTTTGATGATGACATGGCAGAATATGCAACAGGCAAAGTGATTGGGTCTCAGGCAGAATTTCAGAAGCTTTGGGATCAGGTTGAAACAGTTACCCGCAAAATGAGGGGTAAGAACGAGGATTTGCTAGATTATGAGGCAATGACCTTCGGAGAACAGCTGCCAACTCAGTTCAAAATGCCCGACATGGCCAAGTTTAATGGGAACGGAGACCCGAGGGTCCATCTGCAGCAATATGTCTCAGTCATGAGTTCAATGGGCCTATCACAGCGCCAAGTCCAAAAGATGTTTGGGATGTCTGTGGTTTGGTATCATAACCTTGAGAAGAAGGTTAAGGAAGATTGGAAGGAACTAGCTGATGCCTTTCTGAAGCAGTATGTTACAGACTTAGAGATTGACTTGTCACTCCGTGATTTGGAGAACACTAAGCAGAAGCCGGAAGAAAGCTTCAAGGAGTATGTAGACCGCTGGAGATGCCAGCTTCTGAAAATGCAGACTTGGCCCTCTGAGAAGGACCAGATTAAAATGATCATCAAGGGCACTAAGCCCTCGATCTATGGCAAGTTGAGGAGGATGACTTCAATGATTGCGGATTTCCGACAGTTGAGGGAAACTGTCATGGATATTGAGGAAGAAGAGGCTGAAAACATAAAGTTTTATGGCCAGAATAGAAGAACTTTTGGGGGGCCTGCTGAGACCAAGCCCACTACTGCCGAGGTCGCTACCGTCAAGAACCGGCATTTCTCTAACCTGGGGAGGCCGTTATCTAAGGTACTTGAGAAGTTGAAGGGACAAGGACTCCTAAAACCCTTAGAGCATAAACCACTTCCAGATCCTATACCACCCAACCTTAACCTAAGCTTGTATTGTCACTTCCATCAGAGGAGAGGCCATGAAACTGACAGCTGCACCCGCTTTAGGCATGAAATCCAAAACCTCATTGATGCTCACAAAATACCTGACCCAGAAAGAGAACAACCCAACGCATATCCCCTACCCAACTACATGATCAACTCTGGCCTACCCGAAACCCTTGTCCTCCAAACTCTCAACCACTCAGCTTCATTCATAGGAATAAGGGATGACAACGGTGGAGAACCATAGGCCAAGAAAGAAAGCAATGTTGCGAATGATGAAATCATCCCTCCTAGTTTATTTGATCATGCATTTTTAATATAGACATTGACTTGGTCTACATGTTCGAATCATTTTTCTTTAAATGATAATAAAGACATTATTTCGCTGAATCTCTCCTACAATATGAGTATGTTTGAGAAAAACATTCAACCTTGGCACTATGAAATTCAGTGATGTTTAGAACACGGGGAATCTTCAGGAACAACAACAGTACAGTCAGTTTCAGAAATGAATCAGTATCAGTTTGAGGATGAGTCCCAGGGCCGAGGCCCGCATCAGTATCAGCTTGGGGGCGAGGCCCACATCAGTTCAGTATCAGTTCTGCCGGGAATGGCATTCTGGGGGGCGAGGCCCATATCAGCATCAGTCTTGGGGCGAGGCCCATATCAGTATCAGTCTTGGGGCGAGGCCCATATCAGTATCAGTCTTGGGGCGAGGCCCATATCAGTATCAGTCTTGGGGCGATGCCCATATCAGTATCAGTTTGGGGCGAGGCCCACATCATTATCAGTAACGGTCAGGAAATGGACCATCATCACATCTCGCCGAAAATGGCACTCCGAAAATGGAGCGTGGTTCGAAATTAACCATCATCTCATCACTTGCCGAAAAGGGCACTCCGAAAATGGAGCATGGTTCAAAAATGGACCATTATCACATCTCGCCGGAAATGGCACTCCGAAAATAGAGCATGGTTCGAAATGGACCATCATCTCATCACTTGCCGAAAAGGGCACTCCGAAAATGGAGCATGGTTCGAAAATGGACTACTTTCACATCTCGCCGAAGCGGCACTCCGAAAATGGAGCGCAGTTCGGAAATGGACCAAAGAAGGCCTAACCCATCGGAATATAATACATATACATGCATACATGCATACATATCACATACATGCAATGTTTGTTTCGTGTTCGCAGGTTTATAGCAGCAAAGACCATCTCATCAAGTAACGGTTCAAAAATGAGCCACAATCTCGCACAGCACAGTTCAGGAAATGGACCGCTACCACAACAGACGCCGGAAATGGCACTCCAAAATGGAGCACTCACAACAGACGCCGGAAATGGCACTCCAAAATGGAGCACTCACAACAGAGGCCGAAAATGGCGTTCCAAAATGGAACACACACAGCAGATGCCGAAAATGGCGTTCCAAAATGGAACACACACAACAAATGCCGGAAATGGCGCTCCAAAATGGAGCACATACACGAAAGATGTCGAAAGTGGCGCTCTAAAAATAGAGCACGGTTCGGGAATGAACCAGGGGTCGCAACACCTCACCACCAAATCAACGCAACTCAACACATGGTAAGTCAAGTGGCAGCTGGCGAGCCAGGTAAGTAGAAATGCATTGCATAACTTTGATAGGATTGTCACTATTGCACATTACACAAGTCCCATCAAAGTGGGGGCGACTGTAGGCACTGCATTTTTACACATAAGTCCCTATGATGAGTCTCATTTTGGAGACACTGCCTTTTAAGTCACTGAGGTCACGGGAAACGGACGTCGGAATGGGAAATTCAGAATAAACAAGGTTCACTGTTTTTGTTAGTGCTGCGTTCGTGTTTACGTTCGAACGTCAAACGGATTGCGGGCGTTCGTGCCGCGTTCGAGGAAGCGTTCGAACGGTGTCGGTAATTCTGGTTTTGCTGCTAGCCTCACATCCAGCCCAATTAGCCCCCCAAAGCCCATAAAACACATCCCAATTTAAATAAATAAATATTAATTAAAACATTAACTAAATAAGATAATAGATAAATTAATTAAATAATTAAATAAAACATATACCAAACATAATATAAACAATTACCAACTTAAACTAAAATCATGCCTAAATTAAACAAATCACATACTAAATCAAAATATAATCATGCCTAATTAAAATCAATCAATCAATTATATTCCCAATCTAATAAGATTATTCCCAAACTTAAAATATTGTATTCCTAAACCAAGCCAATCAAATATTCAACCTTCCCTATCTAGCCAAGATTTGTCCCCCCCTCAATCTTTGACTTCCCTTAACCAAACCAAATCAAATCTCTTGCTTCCCTTATCCAACACCAAATCAAATCCCTTTCCTTGACAAACCTAACCCTTTGCCTATAAAAAGAACCCTTCACCAACCTTCTCAACCCTAGTCCTTAGTCCCTAGTAGCTAGTCCCTAACTCATAAACAACACACATAAAAATTACAGGAAGAAGACACCCAAAAAGAGTAAGCAAAAGATAAAGAGGAGACGGCAGCGAAACCACAAGGAAACAGTAGCAAAAGACGGAGAACGACGACTCAAAACAGTAAGACAACGAACGAGAACAGTGAACCAGTGAACCGGGAGAGTTGTGGAGCATCCACCCTTCCGACGATCGTGTACCGTACATCCGAGAGGTGATTTAAAAGGTTAGACCTGAGGGTACCTTTTCATTAGTTTATATTCGTTTTTGTTATTATTATTGAATTCTATTCGCATGAGAGTCGTTTATGGATGCATGAATTATGAGATGTAATATGTTGTGGGTATTGGATGAATGAGAGATGTGTCAACTCTCGCGGTATATAGGATGGAAACCCGGACATAAATTTCATAGCCGATTCCGAATGGACGGTAGTATGATCTGTACTCGGGCTACAACTCCACGTACCGCTTGGGTAAACGGCACCATCTTTCTTTCGTTGTGTGCTTTTGCTTATTTAGTTTTCTTTACTTGAATTCAATATGTTGTTTATTTATGCATGATTCAATCAGGCGCATGGGCTTAGTGAGTTAGTCCAAAGGTCCTCCATTTGGGAGATAAAGAGCCGAAAAGGCCACATTTGCGACACTACTTCGCCGCGCCGGTTGATGTGTATTCGGTTGGATGCAAGATACGTTCAATCGGGCATACTTAGTTTGATGTTATTGAGTTTATCTTTTATGTATGGTTCAATCAAGCGCATGGGCTTAGTAAGTGGAATGAAAGATCCCTTATGGGGAGGGGTTAAAACCCGTTACCACGATGCTTTGCCGCGCCGGTTGATGTGTGTTCAGATTGGATGTAAGATGTGTTCAATCGGGCATACTTGGTTGATATGATTGGTTCTATTCTTGTATGTGTGATGTGACGCGCATGGGCTTAGTATGTTGGTCTAAAGGTCCTCTCTTTGAGAGATCAAGAGCCCCAAAAGGTCACCTTTACGGCAGTACTTCGCCGCGCCCTTTATTTTGTTGTTTATGTATTGCGTCCTATTTCATGCATCAGGTCTGTTCCCGTTCGAACGCGTTTACGAACACAACTCGAACGCACATACATTTTTGCCTTATCATGCATCAGGTCTCATTTCCGTTCGAGCGCGTTTACGAACGCCATACGAACGTGAGCATTCTGTTTCATTTCCGTTCGAACGCGTCATCAAACGCTACTCGAACGTGAGCATTCTGTTTCATTTCCGTTCGAACGCGTCATCAAACGCTACTCGAACGTGAGCATTCTGTTTCATTTTCGTTCGAACGTGTTTACGAACGCTACTCGAACGTGAGCATTCTGTTTCATTTTCGTTCGAACGCGTTTACGAACGCCACACGAACACGCACACACTGAACTGAGTCTGTCTTATCATATTCATGCATAATTGCCTCTTGGTTGATCTTTCTTGTGTTATATAGCCAACCGTATTATTTGTATCCCTGCATTTATCCATTCTATGTGTTCTTGGGATTGTATTCAAGCATGATTAGGCTGTTAGCATGTTATTTGGTTAATAGGTTCATGAGATAGTACTCAAGCATGATTATGTTGTTCTTAGTTTTCCATATCATAGGATTGAAATATGTTCATGAGATTGCCATGTGATGTTGCATGTTGTGATGAACTTGTTGTTGTATGCATATGAATTTAGAAGCATGATATTTTTGGAAATAAATGTTATTTAAGCCTGGTTAAATTATTACATAAATCATTTTATTACAAGTGACATAAGTAAGGGACCATTCCGAACCCAACGGTTTGAGGTCTTCCCTTGCGAGGGGTGAGTGCGGCCTTAAATCTTATTTTCCCGGTTCACACCGGGTGGCGACTCCATTACTCTCCGGTTTAGTCCCCCGTGGCTACTCCGTACTCCCAACTAGGCCGCAAGCCTAGGAACAGCATGCGTCGCCCAGGTTCTGTGTTCCCACACCAACATTCCCAAATCTTCAGGAATGAGAAACCCAGTTTCTTTCCAGTTCATATCTAATATGAAGTCTGTCTAACAGATTTTCATGGAACCTTATTCAAAATATGTAATGCACTGTTTAATGCATATCATGTGAAGGAAATTGGTAGCTTAGAGCGACTCATCATTAATCTTACCATCTCTAACAAAGTTTGGATTCTCTTTTCGGACACACCATCAAATTGAGGTGTCCCGGGAGGAGTCCACTGTGAAAGAAAACCATAATCTTTCAAGTAATCTTGAAACTCATATGTTCAAGTATTTTACACTATGGTCCGACCGTAATGTTTTTAATACTTTTACTGGTCTGTTTTCTTACTTCGTGTCAAAACTCTAAAAGTTTCTGACTTTTGTTTCAAAAGATACACATAACCGTAACGCGATGGCACATCCGTAAAGGTTATGAAGTATTCACATCCACTTATAGCCTAGCTAAACATGGGCCCAATTATGTCATAATGAACGATGGCTAACAGATCGGTGGCACTTGCACTTTTACCAAGTAAAAGATATTTTAGGTACTTTGCCTAATAAACTAGATTCGTAGACATCATTTGAATTAGAATCAAATCCGTCCTAGTATCCACTCTTCAAAAGTGTGGATATACGACTTTCGTCCTGTTTCTGACTCGCATGTAGATCTCATCTGAAGTCAGTCTCCTGCTAATCAGCAGATTCTGTACATCAGTACATATTTATATACCACATCTAGTATCAAAAATCTAATTTTGAAAATAGTAGTGAATATGTTTATGACAAACATACTTGAAGCCGGAGCCTTGCCCCGCCTTCGCTTCCTTCATGTCTGCCTTGTCCATACGGCAATCACGCTTCCAATGACCCCGTTTGCCACAATTTAGGCAGACATCTTGGGATATGTCCTTTGTCTTCTTAGAAAACTATGATGATTTTGCCTTTGCCCCCTTTTTTATATCCCTAGAAGCCTTCGGCCAAGCCATGACCTTCTGGGATGTTGAAGTAAGATGCACATTGCGCTTATTGGCCTTTTGCAAACTCTGGCTATGTCTCCTTGAGCATATACATTAACTCTCAAAAAGTTTTCCATTGCAATTAGTACTTTTAATAACTAAGGTTAGATCTATGAAGATCTTTAATTTCAACATCATGGCATAAGGATCTAATCCTTAGTTCTGACGACGGAATTAAAGATTCATTTCAGAAAGCATAAAGGATTGAACACTAAAGTTATCATATCCATGAGTCTTCCAAAGCTCATGCTCCACTATCTGCTCAACTCCGGGCTCAGGCCCGAGATGTCACTTTATCAAAATAAAGTAACTTCTTGGCTCTCATGACTATCCTGAGGTTCTATTCCCAATTTGAAAATTAAAGCTGCTTAAAGACATATTTACCCAGGATTATGTTTTAAACGCTAATCTTTCAGTTATCTTGATTCCAATAGTCCAACTATCCAATCAACGATTTCGGGTACAATCGAATATAGTGATTACTATATTCTAACTATATAATCAACTACTATTGATTGGTTATATTCAAATGTATTGATTACTATAATCCAATTATTTAACCAACTATAAATGAAGTAGTTTGAATACAGTCCAACTGTTTAATTAAAATAACATTTGAATATTAGTCCAACTAATATATTCAAAAATAATTAATGATGAAAAATTGAAATGAGCGTGTATTTGGCAAGTAGTTAAACGAAATTACAAATTTAATACTTGTCTCCCACTATTTTTCGGCAATCCTCTAACAATCTGTAGAGTACTCGGGAAACCTAGTTTCCTAGTGGGCTAGGATCCCGTTAAATAACACACAACCTTGACTTTGGCCAACAAGATGTATGATATTTAACTAGGTAGATCTATAAGATCAATTGGATCTCATCCAATTCCTAGATCCGGTAGGTGGACCTCCATGTCCGAAACATATATCCAATATATGCCAATATATCCAATATATTGCCTAACGTTTTCCTCTAAATCAACTAAGCATTGGCTTTGGCTCAACAAGCTTAATGATTCTAGTTAAGCGTGACCCATTGACAGTGGGAAAGCTTCGTAATCGAGGCCGATGAACAAGAAGTGACCTTGACTTTGTCCAACAAATCACAACTTGCCCAAGGCGTACGATATGGAACAAAGCCTTCATGATTCAAACACATCCACGATGGACAAAGGCTTTGACTTTGGCCAACAAACCAATCTTGGATCTTTAGAGAGAATCATTCAATGGAAGGAAAACGCTTAATATTTGTTGAGGGTTTTTCGCGTAAATTGGCAACCAATTTATTATCTTTGATTAGGTATCATCATGCACCCTTAAGCATGCATTCTAAAAGCATAATAAGGCGCGATAAATAAATTAATAATGATATGCGAATGGATATCTCACAAATTGTTCCTAAAACAAATCACTCCATTTCCTCTCCCCGGCTAGCATTATTCTTACTTCTACCCAATTACATATTACTTCTAAAGAAACCTCATTTACATTGAGGGGAATAGGTGAGAAGAGAATTACAAAGAATCGAGAGATAAAGGCTGGACACGCAGGTCCAATTTAATAAATTCTAAATTTATTACAACAATTTCCAAAATTGCCCTTACCCATCTAATATCCATCCAATATTCATTATTCATACAATACATCCATGTATTCACACAAAACATGTTATCAATCAATCTAATCCAATTAATTAATCTTTGATTAATGACAATCCAATGTTCAAACAACGATTTGATTTGCGCGAGTCCAACTCGTTTAAGAATAAGTACTCAAAGTGCGAATTCTTGAATTATATTGAACTACAATTTTAAATCCAATTTAATTTGTATTCAATACTAATTCTTTATTTAATTCCAAATTAAATATTTACACTTTAAATGCGCCTTTTAGTCTTGGATTCCAAATCCAATCTTAACGGGTCTCAAAGGCCCAATTAGTAGCCAATACTATTCAATTAAAGTCCAATGGGCTTTTAATTGATTCTTTAGGCATGTGCTTTGGCAATTATGGGTCAAACCAAAGATGCCAAGGCCCAATTAAGGAATCACCCTATTTGCCATAAAATTAATTTCGGCCCATTAGGCCCAATTAAATTTTAAAGGCCCAATTATCATATTTGGACTTTATGGAATTGATTTTAGGCCCAATTGGATCCAACCAATTATCCTAAACCAAACTTGGCCCAACCAAACCCATTAAGCCCAAATACAACAACATTATCCCAATTCAAAATTAAAGGCTAATTTATTTAATCACAATATTCCAAATATTACAATTATTTAATTAAAGTGTATTAGCCATAATTAATTAGTTAAATTAATATTTCCAGAACAGCAATTACACTAATTAATCATGCTTTAATTAATCAACTTATGTCCAACACAAATTGAAGCAAAATTAATCCCAACATGCTTCCAATAGCTCACGGCAATTAAGGATTTTTTCATTAATTTTGATTTCAATCCAATTAAATCACAAATTAATAAATCCATGTATTTTAAACACATCCAATGGTCTAAAATCAAAAATCACAAAGAGCTACAAGGGTCCTATAGATTCGGCAAAGCATATGGAATTATGGGAAATTTTATCCAATTCAATTTTTCAATTCCTAAGATGCACAAATCTAATTTAACATCATCCAACCTCAACCAAAACCTCAATTTGAAGAAATCATGCATAAATAATAAAAGCCTCAAATTAAAGTCTATGAACCCTCATTCATTTCATGCTTAATTTAGGCTCTGATACCATTGTTAGGTTCTCAAAGAACAACCTAGGATCAATTAAGCATATAAGATGTGTGAATAAACAAAGTAAGATAGCGGAAAGTACTCACTTTGATCGGCTAAGTAGGATGTGTAGACAACAAAAATTTGCCTCCTTTGAAGTTGCTCCATGCTCTCCTTTGAATTGTATGTTGAGCTTCCAAGCTTGTTCTTGAATTTCAAACTCTTGGATAGGCTTCCCTAACACCTTTGAATGATCCCTTTAGTGTGCTAGCATTTTAGATTTGAAGCAAAAAATCAAGAACATGAAGCGAAGCTTTCACGCGATTTTGAGAGAAAATAGGGAGAGGAATTCGGCCCTAGGCCAAAAAGAGGAAGAGAGAGTGGCATGAATGGAGAAGAGAGGAAGAAGAGTGAAAATGAGTTGACTTGTTATTTTGAATTTCCAAAAAAAAATTGATATACCAAAAATCTAATGTTTGGTAAATGTCTTTCATCTCACCAACTTGTGTGTTAAACAAGTTATCAACCACCCACCAAATTCCATCAACTAAAACTTGATTAAAGTGACTAGGTGATGTGACTTGTAGGCCCCACTTGATTCAAAATCCGAATGGGCCCGCAAACACATTCCAGCTCGGGTTCGTTAATTCCGAATTAGCAAATTTTCCGTTGCGACGTAATTAAATCAAATTTAATTAAATAATTATGCATAGCAAAATTACTATTAAAGTCGCTCGTGAATTAATTGTAAATTAATCTGTTTGCCAAATTAAAATCCAATTTTAATTCCGTTATGAAATCCAATTTCATATAATATATCGAATATATTATTTAACGATTAATTCTGAATTAATCGTTCTCTCTCTTTAATTTGAATTTTATCCTAGATAAATTCTCGCCGTAATTAATCCTAGATTAATTTTCTCTATCTTCTAATTAATCCCAGATTAATTATGTTCGAGTCATACGTCACCGGTGAATCTTCGGGAAGCGACCCATGAGATCCCTGGATATGTTGGCAGTAAATCTGGTCGTCAGACTATCTGAACACGTGCGTACCTCGTACCACATTCTTACCGATTTACGAGACATGGTTGGCTTCTAGCAAAGCGCCGTGCCTACCCAATTCTCCAGAAATATTCTTTAAGGAATATATAATCTATAACAGGCGTAGTATACGTAGTATTGCGTATTTCGATCCAATATCGATATCACATGCTAGGCCTAGGGCTGGAATTGTGTCTGCCCCGTATGAAGTATATATCTGATCTCTGGTAAATAGTCTCTATAATCGGATAATCATGACCTAGTCATATTATCCCGATGACTGCAGTACTTAAGAGTACTCGTTCCGTATCTTGCGTGATCATCATCTCCATATGAGTGGAGTGATACTTCCATCTTGACATCACACCCAATACACTACGATTCTCAATATACACAGAAGAGGCGTACACAGAACCTGTTAAAGCCCCGGAAGACCAAAACCAAAGTATACTGATTATCGCAAGTATTAGTGATGCAAGTCTCAGGTTAAGACCAAATACACCTACCCTGATTCGGATTCCCATAGACACATAGTCATACTACCAATGGGATTCTGAGGGGTCTATCTAGTGCGAAGCTGTTCCCGTACCATCGGTAAACACAACCTCCTATCACACTTGCATAAGTATCCAATACTTAAATATATGAGAACTATGACGTTATACTCCCACAACGCGCAAAAGTGCAATACTAATCTATTCCGCATTATTGATGTCCATTCTCGATAATACTACGACTAGAGATATTTAATGATTAAACCTTAGTGGATTAATATTATCTCATATCTTATTAATTCGGTACTAATCATATGGACTTTTATCATTTATGTATCTTGGTAATCTAATTACAAATGATAAAAGAGCAATTTCCTTTGTCACATAGTTTATTTGTACAACTACATCATGTTCTGTACAAATAGTGATGTTATGGGTCATAATTATCCAACACCATGCTACTACTTGACCCTGAAACTAGGGTATATAGGCGTTACATATTTGCGTCCTCTAGCCATGAACTAGGATCTGGGGGCGTTACGTATCGCTGTCCCCTAATCCTCTACATGTGCACACGTTCTCTGTCCGTCAATTCCAAACTGTGTCGAGTTACATACTGGGGTGGGGTTTTCCCCCATGCCCCGAAAAACATAAAAACATGTTCTAAAAACCTTTCTTTCTCAAATATATTTTAAATCATAAACTTTTATGTAAAAACTGAAATAAAAATGAGCGATCGCCCTAAAGCATAAAACAGTAAGTCAGTTGCAACAATATTAAAATGAAATATCAATTTAAAAGAGTAGTGTCCACTGATAATTTTGGAGTTTCGCTGGTCTTTCTTCACTTTGCTGGTGAAACCTGTGGTTCCTGTGATGATTTATCATCGATAATTTCGATTAGAAGATGGACAAGGAATAAATAGTCGGAATCAAGCTCAATTTGCCTATTCAAGTAAAGACTATCACTCGGAAGCATATCATACATATATCATGATGGAATTAATACATACAGGTTGATACGGGACTTATAGGGTAGCCCCTAACGCATTCGGGTGATATTGGAATGACTTGAACTGATTTGGCCATTTATTGGCCGCGCGTCGCGATGCAAGGTAGTGCGTATCGCGACACAACTATTCCAGAGAGGTGCCCAATATTTTGCCTTGCGCGTGGCGTTGTGACACGTCTTACACCAGAAATGATTCTGGGTAATTTTCCAGATCGCGTCGTGACGTGCAGCGTTATGTGTCACGACGCAAGGCCAGAATTTGGTCTCAACTTCATTCTTTCAATCTCATTTTGCTCAACACTTCCCCCGAAACAATGCACACAAGTAATATCCTCAAACATACCCTATAACATAATTATTATCATCCTATAATATTCTTTAATCTCATTTTTCTTATATTTTATTGAATCTTTAAGATATTCCCCAAAATTTAAACACTAAATTCTATAACCAATATTTCTCCTTGTCAATCACCAAATCACAATTCCTAACATGCCACTAACATATACATATGCTTATATTATCAAGATCTCACAATTCAAATTTGGGTCAAGACTCCTTACCTTCTTTATGCTTGATTTTTCTCAATATTTTTGTTCCATGATTGCAACACTTCATTTTGCTTATTCCGCTTCTTTCTTTCTTCTTCTCTTCCTTCTCTTTTCTTCTTCTTCTTCTCATATTCTTCCTCTCTCTCTTTCTTCCATACGTTTCTTCTTTCTTCTTTCAAACTTTTGGTTTTGCAAATAGTATCCTTATTTATATAGTGGGGACCCATTTGATAAAATTTTCATTATTTTAGATTAAAAAAATTTAGAGAAAATTATGGAGATTTCTAGATGGGTCCGGATTCATTATTCATCCGAAGTTTTGGGTCTGATTTTTTCCTTCTTTCTGCTTCAAATTTAGAAAACTCTTCAATTTGAAAGTTTTAGGTCTCGATCTCTACTTTCCGGTAATATAATATTCATTAAAATCAGAGTTCGTATGAGAAAGTTACTGCCCAATTACCATGGACTGTCCGTAGTGGAACATCGTAACGTTTCGCATCGAAGTTTCGAAGAATTTACCATTTATCGATAAGCTCGTTCCATGAATGTATATATGCTCGGACATAATTTTATTTTAAATACACTCATCCCGTGATGTAACAGTATTACAGTAAACAGTAGTAGAAACCACCGGTCGTTACACCAATAAACCTAAACTTTTATCATCGAGACAAAAACTTATTTTGCTGTGCCGTCCTGACGTATGCAGGACAAACTCAAATCCTAACATAATTAAGATTCGGTTTCTTACCAGTCCATATCTCATACGGAGTTGTAGGAACAACTTTAGAATGAATCTTATTCAAAAGATAAGTGGCAGTTAAAAGTGTTGAGGTTTTATAGGGGTATTACCGGGTAACGTAGGGGAACGCGGAAAATCAAATTTTCCATTTCAAAAATTTTTGTCGGGCAATTAAAATAAAATTATTTATTTTAATCACACAATACTTAAGATCTAAAATTTTTACCGAAGAAATCAAATTTATTCTTAATTGTCGAATTTCCCCAATACTTTGTATTTTGTTCATTTTGATCCTCAAATTGAAAAATACAATTTTAAGTGATTCCAAATCAATCATAAAATGATTTATACATGTATAATATATCAAAATACAAGTTGCAACACAAAACCCAAATTTTTTGATATTGCCAAAACAGCCCAGTATTTTCCAGGATTTGTAATTTGGTCCAATCTTGTTCAAAACAAGTTAAGATCAAATCCAATCAATCACAAATTTAATATACGTCATATATACATCATAATACATCACATATATGAAAATCCCAAAATTGGAATGGGTTATGAACCCCAATTTCACAAATTACTCCAATTGATCAATTTACACTAAATTGAATAAATTCAATACTTCAATCAAATCTCTACCAAACTAAACAAGTCTCACCACAATGAAATAACACAAGAACAATTATAGATCATAAATGAGTGGCCTTAAAACTCTAGAATGGAAACTTGATTACTAATTAATCAAAAGAAAGCTTAAGAACCAATTTCATGCTTACTTTGTTCAACAAACATGCAAGCACCTTTCAAACAAGTTTCCAACCATTTAATTACATACTTAAAGAGTAGAGATAATTCTAAGCAACATAAGTTGAAGCCTAATATTATAGAAATAATTTTCTAATTGAAAAAGGTTTTCAAGCTTTTCTTTTATTCTTCAAATATTTTCTCTCAAACTTTCTTTGTAATATTTGATGGCTTAACCTAATGAAATGAAAATGAAACAGAATAATTTATACTCATCAATTTTAGCCTTGATTGAGTTTTAGGAGTAATAAAATATCTAGATATTTTTTTGTTTCAATTTATTAAAGTTAATCCACTTGTTTTATTTGATCATTATAGCATTTAATTATTTAATACAAGTCAAACTAATCAAATAAAGTAACTTCCTAAAGTAATCATAACTTAAGATATTTATATTTTAATTATTTTAACTATTTACTAATTAAATAATTATTTAAATATAAATATTTTAAATATATGTATTATATTTACATTAAATATTCAAATACATATATATATTTATGATATATGTCAAATATCATAATTTGATATTTAATTAATGTGTATTTAATAAAATCATTCATTAAATACAAATACACATTAATTAGGAAATGACCATTAGGTCCATTTGCATGTATTTTTCGTTTAAGCTTTAAACGAATTATAAATAATCAGTATTATTCATAAAAGTTTCCCTAGTGCTCTACGAGTATATTTCATAGGTGAGACTCTCTAGATTTAGGTATATCCGTCACAAAATCTAATTTCATGTCCATAATTTACCCACCCGTAAATTATGACGACCACAGATAAACTTGCTGAATCATACAGATGAAGGTCATGTCATATGTCTAATTCCTCCGTCACAAGTATCCAGATATTGTTGGGGTTTTATTAGGAATTACAGGGTTAGCGCACCGGAACGCGGAAAAACGATTTTTCCGATTTCAAAAATTTTTCTTGGAATAATTAAATTAACTTATTTATTTAATTAACCAATACTTAAATTATGAAATTATAACCTAAGAAATCATATTTCTTTTAATTACAAAATTACCTCAAACTATATGCTAATTCATTACTTTAGTTTTAAATATGTCAATTACATATTTAATTGATTCCAAATCAATCCCAAAATAATTTTTTCCAATTTTGCAACAAAACCAGAAACTTTTTCAGATTTGCGCAAACTGTGTTAGTGTTCCTAGAACATGCAAATGATCTAATAAGCATGAAAACATGTTCACAAATTCATTATAAGTTGCGGAATTACTTACATTGAATGGATTTAAGCTTTTAAAATTTGAGAAGAAGATCTCCAAGATCCTTCATTTGTTGATTCCAAGCTTTGAGTTGGTTTCCAAGATCATTCCTTTGATGATTCCAAGCTTTGAGTTGTTTGAATGAAGATCTCTAAGATCCTTCCTTTGATGATTCCAAGCTTTGAGTTGGTTTCCCTATCACCTTAGTTGATTCCATGAAGTGCTAGCTTTGTTGATTTTGCAACAAAATCAAAGAGATAAGAGAAGGCCATTCACGCCCATTGAGAAGTATTCTAGGGTTTTTGTTTTGTTCAAGTGTTGTATTCAACACCAAAATGAGAGAGAGAGTTGGCTTTTGGTAAATCACTTTTACCCTTTTCACCTAAACTAGGTGGTTGGGTAAATGGTTTTACCAAAACCATTACAAGGTGATTGGATGATTGGTGGCTTGGCATAAATGCCAACTACCCTCCCAACTACCACATGTGAAGTGGGCCCCATATTTGAATTCAAAAATTCAAATGTCTCTATGAACATTTGCCGTGGCTCGGTTCCGTTTAATGCGATTAAACGAACTTTCATCGTTAAATAATTAAATCTAATTTAATTAAATAACGATGCCTCGCAAATATATTACGAACGTCGTTTACGAATTAATTCTAAATCAATTCGTTCGTTCGTATTAAAGTCCGACTTTAATTTCGTAATGAAATCCAATTCATATTAATATATTCGGTATATTAATTTTAGCCCATACGAATAAATTAAATAGAAAAATCAAATTTAACTATTAAATTTATTTTACCGATTAATTCCAAATTAATCGCGTTCTCTCTCTTCCGAACACATTTAATCCGAGATTAAATAATACCTCAATTAATCCCAGATTAATTTTCTCCATCTTAATTAATCCTAGATTAATTATCTCTCTTAATTAATCCCAGATTAATTCTAATTCGAATCAACTGTCATCGGTGAATCTTTGGGAAGCGACCCAAGAGATCCTGGATATGTTGGCAATAAATACAGTCATCGGATTATCCGAATACGTGCGTACCTAGTACCACGTGCTTACCGATTTACAAGACATAGTTGGCTTCTAGCAAAACACCGTGCCTAACCAATTCTCCAGAAATATTCTTACTGAAATATATAATATATGTCAGGTGTAGTATACGTAGTATTGCGTATTGCGATCCAGTACGAATGTCACGTGCTAGGTCTGGGGCTGGAATTATGTCTGCCCCGTACGAAGCACATGTCAGATGTCTGGTAACTAGTCTCTATAATCGGATGAACATGACCTAGTCATATCATCCCGATGACTGCAGTACTTAAGAGTACTAGTTCCGTATCCTACGTGACATCACCTCCACTATGACTGGAGTGATACTTCCGTCTTGACATCACACCTAATACACTACGATTCTCAATATACCCAGCAGAGGCGTACACAGAATCGGTTAAAGCCCTGGACGACCAAAACCAAAGCATATTGATTGTCGCAAGTATTAGCGGTGCAAGTCTCAGGTTAAGACCAAATACACCTACCCTGATTTCGGACTTCCATAGACACATAGTCATACTACCAATGGAATTCCGAGGGGTCTATCCAGAGCGAAGCTATTTTCCATACCATCGGTAAACACAACCTCCTATCACACTTTCATAAGTATCCAATACTTAAATATATGAGAACTATGCCGTTGTGCTCCCACAACGCGCACAAGTGTAATACTAGTCTATTCCGCATTATCGATGTCCAATCTCGATAATACTACGACTATGGATTATTTAATGATTAATCCTTCATGGACTGATACTGTCTCATATCATCTCAATCCAGGAACTAATCATAGGGACCTCCTATCATTTATACATCTAGGTGAACTAATCATAAATGATAAGAGTGAAATCTCCCTGTCACATAGTTAATTTGTAGAACAACACCATGATCTGTACAAATAGTGACGTTATGGGTCATAATTTTCCAACAATCTCCCACTTAGCCTATTGCCAGTCACTCGAGTGTCATACACCCGAACTATATACGGTTCGCTCAAACTGTTGAGGAAAAGCTTTCGTCAGCGGATTTGTGTGATTATCGTCTGATGCGATTTATTCGATCATCACATCGCCACAATGTATGATCCGAACGAATCAGATGAATAGTCGAAGTATATATCTGGATCGTTGATGAGACCATTAATTCTTTAGCATGTGCTGACGCCTAGCTCAGCTGCTTTTAGAACTATATCTAATCTAATTAGATTTATCATCGACCTAAATGGCTTCTATTGTTGCCTCAACCGCAGCAATAACCCGCATTTTTTATTTATTCGGTAACAATATCTTGCTTGGAAGATTTTGAACTCACTGTTCCGTTATTCAAACTATATTGTGCCGTTATTTTTATCGGTTAGGAAACTTACTGTAACATCCCCGATCCGGGAGATATTACCGGCAGGGGATAACTATGCTAACCCCATAAGCCTCGGACTAACTGACTGTATTGTAACTATTCTAATGCAATGGCATATGTATAGATCTTAACTCAACCAACATGAAGTACCTTTATTACTTACAAATGCATACTTAGAAGTATTTTTTTTTACAATTCTTTAATAAACTCTTTTAACGCCAAACATAGTTCAAATGCAAACAATCTTTTGACTTTGAACTGGACTCTTATGCGTTATGACTCTAAGTTGGTGGACTCCAACCCTGGTGATTGCATCAGTATCCATCCTCCCAAGCTCGTCCTCCTGGAATCCCTACAAAACAAACTAAAACTGGTGGGGGGGTTAGATTGTTATACAATCTAAGTGAGTGGACTAAAATCGAAAACTGAAATTAAAGTCCTTTAACTTTTAAAACATACTTTTAGAAATATCTTTTATAGAAACTTTATTTCTTTTGAAATCTATATCTGAAAATCTGGTTTCTGAAAACTATTTGCTAAAAATCTGGGTTCTAAAACTCTGAAAACTTTATACTGAAAATCTGAAATCTGAAACTCTCTGTTAAAATCTGTTTTCTGAAAACTAGGTTTTAAAAATCTGAAAAGTTGTGTACTGTAAGCCTGAAAAACTGAAATCTGCTCTACGTCTAGGACCATAACTCAACTGGCCATCTCTCTACACCCAGGACCATAACTCAACTGGGTGTACTCTATGCCCAGGACCATAACTCAATTGGGCATCTGAAATCAGGATTTCGGGACCCTGTAGCCCCTAGTCCTGCTCGGGGATCTGAGAGCGTCCCTCCAGTCCTCCACATGTGCACATGCGTCTGAATCCGTCAATTCCACTGTACTAGTTACATACTGGGGTGAGGTTTTACCTCATGCCTCGAAAATATAAAAATATACTTTAAATCTTAAAATTATAAACACTATTTTCTGAAAATCATTTTCTTTCTCAAACACAAAAATATATAACAATAACTGAAAGAAAAAGCTTCTAACGCCCTAAAGCGTAAAATGTAAGTCTGATGTGAAAATATGAAATGGAAATCAAGAAAAAGGGAAAGTGTCCACTCACAGAGCTTTAGAATTTAGGAGAGATGATACCGCTCTGTCGAAAGGTACCGCATTACCTGCAATGATCTAAAGGTGATAGCTTGATCAGGTTCCAAAGTTGCGAGATGAATTTTTGTAATAGGCTAAGCTTATCATCAAATTATGTCGCAGTAGCAAGAAAGACAAGCTAAAGAACTGATTTGGGGCCTTAAAGTTGGTCTTAACCATGCGGGGGTGGAATTAGAATTGGCTAAACATCATATCGGTCGCCAAAAAAAAAAAAATCCTTTTTTTCTATCTGGCATCGCGACGCCATGGTTATTGGCGTCGCGACGCGCCACGATTTCCCATATTTACCTGGGTTCTGTTTTTCCTGCGTTTTTCATCAATGCACTCCCCCAATTCTCCAAATCAGTTCCAAAACTTAATCCATCAGTATACACCAATCATACTTATCTAAAGTTACTCTATAACAATCATTGATCATTTATTTATTCATCAAATTACCCTTACAACTTCCTAAACTTTCCCAACTCAAAAGTTCAACTTTATAAACCATATCAATATCTTTAACTACAAATCAATATTTCATTTATCATCTAATACTCACTTTCTCAAATACATCACTAATTCATCATCAAAATCAATTCACCCATATTATATAAGTAGTAATTAACCAAAATCTTAAAGTTTCAAAAATGGGTTTTTACCTTTCTTCTTGGATTTCTTCCTCTCTTCTCCAAGTTCTCCATGACCTCCATGGATGCTAGGTTTCTTTTGCTTCCCTTTTCTTCTTTCTTCTTTTCTTCTTCTTCTTCTTCCTCTCTTTTTCTTTCTTTCTCTTCTTCCTCTTCTTCTTCTCACGATTTTTCCTTTCCCTCTTCTTTCCAATTCGTTTCTTTCTTTTTCTTGTAAAGGTGAATAGTTTTCCTTTATATATGAGGACTAAATTGATACAAGAAAAGTGTGGAGAGTTCTAGAGAAATGGAGAATTTGGTGAATTTTGTCATTTAGGTCCGTAGTTACTATTCATCCAGATTTTAACTTATATTTTTGACCCATTTCCGGTCCGATTTAGGAAAAATGTATAACTCGGAAGTTGTAGGTATTGATTTAAGCTTTCCGACGATATAAAATTCATAAAATTCAGAGTTCGTATGAAAAGGTTATGCCCTAAATACCATTTATAGTTCGAAAGGGCATACGGTACAGTTTCCTTCTCGGGACCTCAAGAAACCTTCCAATTACTCCCAAAGCAATTTTATAATTGTACTTGAATCACCACATGATTTATTTTATGTTCCTTTGTCCCGTAAATAATAATATCATCGTAGGTAGTAGTAATTATTACCGGGGATGTTACACTTACAGCAGTGATCTCAGTCACTTCAAGTTCTCATTCTCCATAGTATAAGACATCATCCTTAGTTCTATAAGATACTAACAGATGTTCTTAATATCAATCCAGTGACTATCACTTGGATTGACCTGTTTGTGACTATATATGCTCAAAGCGTATGAGACATCAGGTCACGTATATTTTTCAATGTATGAGTTCTCAGAGAGTGTTAACAACTTTAAATCTATCCCAGTAGATCTTTATTCCTAGAATAAAAGTTGTTTCTCCCAAGAATTCTACGAAGAATTTTCTTGAAAGCCAAGCTTTCACCGATTGTAATATGGGAATATCATTTCCAAGAAATGACATATCATCATTATTTAGGACAGTCACTTTCAGTGCGCTCCCACTAACCTCCTTATATACACAAGAATCATTTCTCGTTTTGAATTAAATCATAAACCATTATGATTACATCAAAACGATAATTCCAAGAACCTAATGCTTGTTTCAATCCAATCATGGATCGAATAACCTACAAACCTTGTTTGCTAGTTTTGATACGACAAATCGTCAGAATGTTGTAAACATCCTCCAAAAGGTTTCCTTTTCAGGAAAATGATTTTTTGTTCAGCTGTCATATTTCATAAATGAAACATGCAGCATCAGCAAGCATTATCCAAATGGATTTATCCATGGCAACAGGTAAAAAATTTTGTTGTTATCGACACAATTTTGATAACGAAACCTTTTCGCTACAAGTCTAGCTTAGTACGTTGGTATGTTGCCATCCATGTATGCCTTCCTTGAAGACTTATATAGTACCAACAGGCACAATGCCTTCTGGTACATCAACTAGTCTCTAAACATAGTTGGTATACATGGAATCCATTTCGGACTTTATGGCACTTTTCCATAATAGGGAGTCGATACCTTGTATCACTTCCTCATATGTAGTCAGTTCGTCTTCCTCAATAAGATTGACATCTTTATGAGGTGAGATCAGAAACCCATACCTCCCAGGTTATTTTCTGACTCTCTCAGACTAATGCGGTTCTTGTGTATTCAAAGATTGTGGTACAGTTTAATCCTTGATGAACTGTTTGTGTTCCATTAAGGACTAGGTGCCATGAACAGTATTACTCTGATTTTTATCGAGTTTTACTATCCTCCCACTTACCACTGCATATCGGTATTCCTCTTAGGAAAAACGCATGGCGAGCAACAATTACATTGTTCTCATGTGAGATGTATAAGTACTATACTTTGGTTTCCTTAAGACAACCTACAATTAGGCACTTATCCGATTTGGGTTCTAGTTTGGTATCATCCAAACATATGCCCAGCATCCCAAATCTTCAAGAGTGAGAAAACCCAGTTTCTTTCCTGTTCATATCTAATATGAAATTATGTCTAACAGATTTTCATGGAACCTTATTCAAAATAAGTATTGCACTGTTAATGCTTATCCCTTTGAAGGAAAATGGTAGCTTAGAGCGACTCATGATTAACCTTATCATGTCTAACAAAATTCGATTTCTCCGTTTGGACACACCTTCAAAATGACGTGTTCCAGGAAGAGTCCTCATTGAAAGAATACTATACTCTTTCAAGTATTTGAGAAAGTTACTGCTTAAGTATTTTCATCATGGTCAAACCGTGATGGTTTTAATACTTTAGCCGATCTGTTTGTCTATTTCGTGTCGAAACTCTAAAAGTTTCCGATTCGTGTTTCATAAAAAACACATAACCATAACGCGATGCCACATCCGTAAAGGTCACGAAACATTCATTTCCACATTTAGCCTAGCTAGACATGGCCCCACTTACGTCACTATGAACGAGGGCTAACAGATCGATGTCACTTACATTTTTACCAAGTAAAAGGTATTTTAGGTACTTTACCTAATAAAATAGATTCGTAGACATCATTTGAATGGAATCAAATCTGTCCTAGTATCCACCCTTCATAAGTGTGGATATACGAGTCTTGTTTAATCTGTCCCAGACAACACTGCCACAAATAAGTCTTATCTGATCAAATCAGTTTGAGCTATTTGTTCGTCATATTATATGTTTGAGATTTATTTATATTCAAAATATAAATAATGTTATTCACATCTAATGTGTTTATTTCAATATCATCTTTATAAAATAAAACACTTTAGTGTTCTAGAATATAAAGGTATACTCGCAACGAGTCATACTCGATATAGAGATAATGTTTCTAGTCAAACTAGTTACATTATAACAGTTTCCTAATTTAAGTACACACCCAAATGGTAGTTCCTAAACTTAGGTATCTACGGTTGAAAACAGCGACTGTCGTCCCATTTTTGATTCGTAGATTAATCTCATCTGAAGTCAGTATCCTACTCACAGCAGATTTTGCACATCAATGCATATTTATGTATCACACAAGATATTTAAAATCTAATTTAATACTAGTAGTGAACATATTTATGACAAACATATTTGAAGTCAGAGCCTTGCTCGTCTTCAATTCCTTCATGTCTGCTTTGTTCATACGGCAGTCACGCTTCAATGACCCCGTTTGCCACAATTTAGGTAGACATCTTGGGATATGTCCTTTATCTTCCTAGAAGACTATAATGATTTTGCCTTTGCCATTTTCTACATTCCAGAAGTCTTTGGCCAAGCCTTGGCCTTCTAGAATATCGAAGTAAGGTGCGTCTTGCACTTCTTGCCTTATTGGAAACTTTGGCTTTGTCTCTTTGAGAATGGCCATTAACTCTCTAAGAGTTTACTATTGCAATTTTAGTACTTCTAAGATCTAAGAATAGATCTATAAAGATCCTTCAATTTCATTATCATACTTTAAGGATATAATCCTTAGTTCTGATTAGGAAATTAATGAGTCCTTATTGACAAGTATAATGAATTAAGCACTAAAGTTATCATCACATAAATCTTCCAAAGATCATGCTCTAGTATTTGCTTAACTCTGGGCTTAGGCCTAATATGTTATTTTATCAAATAAAGTAACTTATTAGTTTCCAGGACCATCCTGAAATTTTATTCCCAATTTGAAAATTAAAGTCGTTAAACACATTTTCCCTAAGATAATGTTTTAAACACTAATCTTTCAATTTAATCTTGATTCTAATAGTCCAACTATTTAATCAACGATTTTAGGTACAATCTAATGTAATGATTACTATAGTCTAACTATATAACTTATTACAATTTTATTGGTTAAAATCAAATATATATTGATTACTATAATCCAATTATATAATCATTATAAATGATCGGTAAAATTCAAATATATTGATTACTATAATCCAATTATATAATCAACTATAAATGAAGGTAAAATTCAAATATATTGATTACTATAATCCAATTATATAATCAACTATAAAAGAATAGTTTGAATACAGTCCAACTATTTAATTAAAACAACAATAAATATTAGTCCAACTAATATATAATTTATTTGACGAATGATATTTGATTGAGCGCGTATGGCAAGTGACTAAACGAAAATTGCAAATCTAATACTTGTCTCCCACTATTTTTCGGCGAGCCTCTAACCCTCTGTGGAGTACTCGGGAAACCTAGTTTCCTAGTGGCTAGGATCCCGTTAAATAACACACAATCTTGACTTTGGCCAACAAATTGTATGATACTTAACTAGGTAGATCTCTAAGATCAATTGGATCTCATCCAATTCCTAGATCCAGTAGGTGGATATCTAAGTCCGAAACATATATCTTATATATGCCAATATATCAAATATATTACCTAACATTTTTCCTCTGAATCAACTAAGCCTTGGCTTTGGCACAACAAACTTAATGATCCCAGTTAAGCGGAACCCATTGACATGGAAAGCTTCGTAATCAATGTCGATGGACAAGAAGTGATCTTGAATTTGGCCAACAATCACGACTTGGACAAGACACCGATATGGAACAAAACTCTCATGATTCAAACACATCCGCAATTGACAAAGGTTTTGACTTTGGCCAACAAACCAATACCAACTTTGGATCTTGAGTAAGAATCACTCAACGGAAGGAAAAACGCTTAATATGTTTTGAGGGTTTTTCTCGTAAATTGGAAACCAATTTATTATCTTTAATTAGGTCTCATCATACACCCTTAAGCATGCATTCTAAAAGCATAATAAGGCGCGATAAATAAATAAATTAATAATGATATGCGGATAGATATCTCACAAATTATTCCTAGAACAAATCACTCCTTTTCCTCTCCCCGACTAGAACTATTCTAACTTCTACCAATTACATAATACAATAAAGAAACCTCATTTACATTGAGGGGAATTCGTGAGAAGAGAAATACAAAGAATAGGAGATAAAAGGATGGACACGCAGGTCCAATTTAATAAATTCTAATTTATTACAATTTCCAAAATTGCCCTCGCCCTTCTAATATCCATCTGATATACATTATTCATGCAATACATTCATGTATTCATACAAATCATGTTATTCAATCAATCTAATCCAATTAATTAATCTTTGAATTAATGATCATCCAATGTTCAAACAACGATTTGATTTGCGCGAGTCAAACTCGTTTAAGAATAAATACTCAAAGTATGTATTCTTGAATTATATTGAACTACAACTTTAAATCCAATTATTTGTATTCATACTAATTCCAAATTTAATTCCAAATTAAATATTTACACTTACTTATAAGCCTTAAAGACTTGGATTCCAAATCCAATCTTAATGGGTCTCAAAGGCTCAATAACATCTAATGTCATTTCAATTAAAGTCCAATGGGCTTTTAATTGATTCTTAAGGCATGGGCTTTGGCCATAATGGATCAAACACAGAATGCCAAGGCCCAATAGGAATCACCCTATTGCCAACAAATCAATTTAGGCCCATTAGGCCCAATTAAATTCTTTAAAGAGCTAAGTGATGTATTTGGACTTTATGGAATTGGTTTTGGGCCCAATGGATCCAATCCAAAAGTCCAAAACCAAACTTAGTCAAACCAAGCCCATTAAGCCCAAATACACACTTTTAGCCCAATTCATATTAAAGGCTTATTAACATAATATAATATTCCAAATATCACAATTACTTTAATTAAAGTGTATTAGCCATGATTAATTAATTAAAATCATATTTCCAAAATACCAATTAACTTAATTAATCATGCTTAATCTATCAATTCATGCTCAACACAAATTGAAGCCAAAATACATCATTTCATGCTCAACACAAATTGAATCCAAAATTCATCATTTCATGCTCAACATGCTCTTTGATTTTAACATGAACTTTATTGACTTGGATTCTAATCCAATCAAACCAACAATCAACATTTAAACACATTATTTCATGTTACAAAAAATTTAAAAACATGCAGTCCATTGCACAGTGAATTCGGCCAAGGGAGCAAATTTTAATTTTTTTATCTAATCAATTTATCTCAAATGTAATCATGCATAACTCTAAGTTATCATATTCTAACATGCTCAAAGCATCAATTTGAAAGAATCATGTTCAAAACATAAAAGCCCCAAATTTTAGTCTCATGAACCCTAAAATTTTCATGCTTAAAATTGGATCTGATACCAATGTTAGTGTTCCTAGAACATGCCAAGGATCTAATAAGCATGAAAACATGTTCAAAAATTCATTATAAGTTGCGGAATTACTTAAATTGAATGGATTTGAGCTTTTAAAATTTTGAGAAGAAGATCTCCAAGATCATTCCTTTGTTGATTCCAAGCTTTGAGTTGGTTTCCAAGATCCTTCCTTTGATGATTCCAAGCTTTGAGTTGTTTGAATGAAGATCTCCAGGATCCTTCCTTTGATGATTCCAAGCTTTGAGTTGTTTGAATGAAGATCTCCAGGATCCTTCCTTTGATGATTCCAAGCTTTGAGTTGGTTTCCCTATCACCTTAGTTGATTCCATGAAGTGCTAGCTTTGTTGATTTTGCAACAAAATCAAAGAGATAAGAGAAGGCCATTCACGCCCATTGAGAAGTATTATAGGGTTTTTGTTTTGTTCAAGTGTTGTATTCAACACCAAAATGAGAGAGAGAGTTGGCTTTTGGTAAAATCACTTTTACCCTTTTCACCTAAACTAGGTGGTTGGGTAAATGGTTTACCAAAACCATTACAAGGTGGTTGGATGGTTGGTGGCTTGGCATAAATGCCAACTACCCTCCCAACTACCACATGTGAAGTGGGCCCCACATTTGAATTCAAAAATTCAAATGTCTCTACGATTATTTTCCGCAGCTCGGTTCCGTTTAATCCGATTAAGAAAAATTTCGTCGTTAAATAATTAAATCTAATTTAATTAAATAACGATGTCTCACAAATATATTACGAACGTCGTTTACGAATTAATTCTAAATCAATTCGTTCGTTCGTATTAAAGTCTGACTTTAATTTCGTAATGAAATCCAATTCACATTAATTATCCGATATATTAATTTTAGCCATACGAATAAATTAAATAGAAAAATCAAATTTAACTATTAAATTTATTTTACCGATTAATTCCAAATTAATCGCGTTCTCTCTCTTCCGAACACATTTAATCCCAGATTAAATAATACCTCAACTAATCCCAGATTAATTTTCTCCATCTTAATTAATCGTAGATTAATTCTCTCTCTCTAATTAATCCCAGATTAATTCTAATTCGAATCAACTGTCATCGGTGAATCTTTGGAAGCGACCCAAGAGATCCTTGGATATGTTGGTAGTAAATACGGTCATCGGATTATCCGAATACATGCGTACCTAGTACCACATGCTTACCAATTTACAAGACATGGTTGGCTTCTAGCAAAGCACCGTGCCTGCCCAATTCTCCAAAAATATTCTTACTGGAATATATAATCTATGCCAGGCGTAGTATACGTAGTATTGCGTATTGCGATCCAGTATTGAATGTCACGTGCTAGGCCTGAGGCTGGAATTATGTCTGCCATGTACGAAGCACATGTCAAATGTCTGGTAACTAGTCTCTATAATCGGATGAACATGACCTAGTCATATCATCCCGATGACTGCAGTACTTAAGAGTACTAGTTCCGTATCCTACGTGACATCATCTCCACTATGACTGGAGTGATACTTTTGTCTTGACATCACACCTAATACACTACGATTCTCAATATACCCAGCAGAGGCGTACACAGAACCGATTATTAAAGCCCTGGACGACCAAAACCAAAGCATATTGATTGTCGCAAGTATTAACGGTGTAAGTCTCAGGTTATGACCAATACACCTACCCTGATTTCGGACTTCCATAGACACATAGTCATACTACCAATGGAATTCCGAGGGGTCTATCAGAGCGAAGCTGTTTTCGTACCATCGGTAAACACAACCTCCTATCACACTTGCATAAGTATCCAATACTTAAATATATGAGAACTATGTCGTTGTGCTCCCACAACGCGCACAAGTGTAATACTAGTCTATTCCGCATTATCGATGTCTAATCTCGATAATACTACGACTAGGGATTATTTAATGATTAATCCTTCGTGGACTGATACTGTCTCATATCATCTCAATCAGGAACTAATCATAGGGACCTCCTATCATTTATACATCTAGGTGATCTAATCACAAATGATAAGAGTGCAATCTCCTTGTCACATAGTTAATTTGTACAACAACACCATGATCTGTACAAATAGTGACGCTATGGGCCATAATTGTTCAACAAACTGCCCAGTATTTTCTGTAATTACCGAATTACCAAAACTTTAATTAATGCAATTGGCCTAATTTGTTCAAAACACATCAAGATCAAATCCAATTATCCCAAATTTTTCATGCATCAAATATACATCAATTAAAGCATATACATGAAAAGCCCCAAAATTTGAGTGGTAAGAACCATAATCACAAATCACTCAAATTGGGCAATTTAAACTAAATTAATAAAATTCAATACCTTAATCTTCAAATTACCACACCAATTAATTCTCACAATCATGAAATTAATCAAGCAAAATTATAGACTAATTATAATGGCTAATTAACTCTAGAATGGCAACTTTAATTTTCTAATTAATTTATTAAGCTTACTTACATTAATAAGCAAATAAATTAATTCTACATGCATAAACACATCCAACAAGCATCCAACAAATTTAATTACAAACTAAAAGAGTAGAGGCATGATCTTAACTACACAATTGAATCTAAGAATTATGAAACAATTTTTCATGAAGAATAAGAAAGAAAATAACTTACAAAATCCAATTTTGCCTTTCTTTTCCTTTTCCTTTCCAAAATGCTATCAATCTCTCTTTGTAATTTTTGTTGAAGTTGTCTAAGTGTTGGAAAAAGAATCAAAACCAATTTTGTATTCCAAATCCCAATTGCCGATTTTTACCATGAAAAATAAATAACAATTTATTTATTTGTAATAATATAATGGGCACACATATAAGCTTTAATAAATTAAAAATTTAACTTTAATAAAGTTGTCAAAATGTGTTCCAACCAAATCATGCCATTTCCAACTTCATAAAGTTGAAATCATTACTTGAAGATATTTTATTAATGTGTATTCAATAAAATCAAGTATTAAATAAAATACACATAATATTGGAAATGATCGATTGATCCCGATTGCATGTATTTTTCGTTTAACCATTAAACGAGTTATAAATAATCAGTATTATTCATAACAGTTGCCCTAGTACTCTACGAGTAAATTTCATTAGTGAGACTATCTAGATTCAGGCATATCCGTCACGAAATCAAATTTCGTGTCCATAATTCACCCACTTGTAAATTATGACGAACACAAATAAACTCACTGAATCATACATGTCGAGGTCACTGCGTACGTATAATCCCTCTGTCACAGGTATCCGAATTAATCCAGAGATATAGATAAAAATGTCAAATCTCTATAGATGTAATCACGTCGATGTTTCTATTAGCAATCCCTCAAATAACACTCAGAACTAATTTCTATAGTGTATCATGGGCCCATGAATTTAATAGATTGCTAATTCCATATTGAATACCTATGCTCTGTACACAGAGCTGACGGATCCTATCTTGATACACACATGATATCCTGAGCATCGGTCCATACCCAACGAATAGGCGGAGGTCTGATCTAAATAGATCGGTGACAAGACTGCCATCTAAGTGTGGAGGATAACTCAGATATCTACAGTGGTATCTCAAGTCAAAGAATCACTATGCTCACTCAACCTGAGAAGATTCTTATTGACGTTGGTGTACCATCCATTAAAAACCTTCGGTGAGTCGTTCAATGTTTATCCGCTATAAACACCTATATGTCTATACGAGTCTCTAAGACTCATGGTTCACTGAGAAACCATCGGAATCCAAGATTGCAATATACGATATGTACCAGTCTCTACGGGTTTACTTTACAGACCAAGTAGTGTAAACCTTGACTGGGAATTGTCTAAGAATGACAATGTCATGATACAACACAATGTCAGTTGCGACGTTTTTGCAAAAATATCATAACTAATCATTCTAAGGTCAATTATGTCTTTACCATATTAAAGAAGAAGTTATATAAAAGAAATTGTTCATTTTATTCATAATAAAACGTTACATTAGTATTTACAAGGAAATAGTTAATAGAATTGGCGCTCAGAGCACCAACCCTAACAAAATCTCCCACTTTCTCTAGTGCTAATATCGATTGTATCTAATACCCATCGACTCCACATATTTATCAAATAACTTCACAGGTATGGGCTTCGTAAGCGGGTCTGCTACATTATCTTCACTCGGTACCTTGCACACGATAATGTCTCATCGCGACATAATCTCTCGAATGATGTGGTACTTTCATTCCACATGCTTCGACTTCTGATGCGCCCTTGGTTCTTTTGCTTGCGCAATGGCTCCATTATTATCACAGTATAACGAAATCAAATTCTCGATACTGGGGACCACTCCCAATTCTATGATAAAGTTCCTAACCCATTCTTTTGAAGCTTCAAAAGCTGCAATATATTCCGCCTTTATGGTGGAATCAGCTGTCAACCCCTGTTTGGAACTCTTCCAATAAACTGCACCACCGTTAAGGGTAAACATGAATCCTAATGTAGACTTCTATCATCAGGATCCGATTGGAAATCAGAATCCTTATACCCATTAACTTGCAGTTCTTTTCCTCCATAAATAATAAACTTATCCTTATTACCTTTAAGATACTTGAGGATATGTTTAATTGCCATCCAATGGTCATTTCCTGGATTGGACTGATATCTGCTCGTCACACTAACTGTGAAGCTGATATTAGACCTAGTACATAACATGGCAAACATGATGCTGCCCAAACAAGAAGCATAAGGTTGATTAGACATTCTAATCTTCTCATCTTCCGTTTGTGGACACATATTCTTTGAAAGATGTAAGCCATGTCTGAACGGTATGTTTACTGTCTTACATGTTGGGAAATCTCTAAGTCCCGAGGATCGATTATCAAGCATAAAACATAAGTCTGAATACACGATGAAGTTGCGGAATACTTAAATCGAGCAGTTGAGCGATGCGACGGAAAGAAAAAGTTCTTTTTCTCCCTCCAAGAAGGCTTGGCAGTGAGTTGAAAAAATGTCCTCCAAATTCGGCCATGGATCTCCATCAAGCTCCAAGATTTGTGTCGATGATTCCATGCTCACGTGTGCAGTTCCCTATTACCTTCGCAAGACCCTATAGTGTGCTAGCACTCTTGATTTTTGCCACAAAAATAACTCTATGTTTCCCCTTGAGCTCTCGGTTTTTAGGCAGAAAACATAAGAGAATTGCAGCCCCTTAGGCGTGAATGGGAGAGAAGAAGAAGTGAGAGAGATTTGTGTGTGTTGGTTGCAAAGATGTGTATCTAATACACTTTTTAATTTCTAAATTTCATTTACCATTTTCTTTTCCAAAAAGTCAAATGGCATTAAAGCTTTGCCAACCACTAGATCAACTATTCACATCACTCAATCAATCAAGTGACAAGTTGTCACATCACTCAAAGTGACTAATGATTTGACGCTTGATGCGACTAGCGATTTGACGCTTGATGTGACTTGCGTGCGCACTTGAATTCAAAATACGAGTGGGTTCGCTAATTCCAAATTAACGAATTTTCCGTTGCGACGTAATTAAATAATTATGCCTAGCAAAATCATTATTCACGTCGCTAACGAATTAATTCCAAATTAACTCGTTCGCCCGAATTAAATTCTAAATTTAATTCCGCATCGAAATCCAATTTCGTATAATATATCGAATATATTATTTTATCGATTAATTCCAAATTAATCATTTTCTCTCATTAATTGATATTTTATCCCAGATAAAATATCTCCGCAATTAATCCCAGATTAATTCTCTCTCTCATCTAATTAATCCCAAATTAATAAAGTGCGAGTCATACGTCATCGGTGAATCTTCGGGAAGCGACCTATGAGATCCCCGGATATGTTGGCAGTAAATTCGGTCATTGGACTATCCGAACACGTACGTACCTAGTACTACGTTTATACCGATTTACAATACAAGGTTGGCTTCTAGAAAAGCGCCATGCCTACCCAATTCTCCAGAAATATCCTTACAGGCTTATGTGATCTATATCAGGCGTAGTATATGTAGTATTGCGTATCTCGATCCAGTATCGGATGTCACGTGCAAGGCCTGGGGCTCGAATTGTGTCTGCCCCGTATGAAGCACATATCGGATCTCTGGTAACTAGTCTCTATAATCAGATAAACATGACCTAGTCATTTTATCCCGATGACTACAATACATAAGAGAACCAGTTCCGTATCCTACGTGACCACCATCTCCACTATGACTGGAGTGATACTTATGTCTTAACAACACACTACGATTCTCAATATACCCAGCAGAGGCGTACAGAGAACCTGTTAAAGCCTTGGACGACCTAAAACCAAAGCATATTGATTGTCACAAGTATTAGCTGTGCAAGTCTCAAGTTAAGACCAAATACACCTACCCTGATTTCGGACTTCCATAGACACATAGTCATACTACCAATGGAATTCCGAGGGGTCTATCCAGAGCGAAGCTGTTTTCCATACCATCGGTAAAACACAACCTCCTATTACATTTGCATGAGTATCCTATACCAGAATATATGAGAACTATGTCGTTATGCCCTCAAAACGCGCACAAGTGTAATACTAGTCTTTTACGCATTATCGATGTCAAATCTCGATAATACTCTGACTAGGGATATTTAATGATTAAACCTTTTGTGGATTGATACTGTCTCATATTATCTCAATCCAGGAACTAATCATAAGGACCTTTCATCATTTATACCTCTTGGTGATCTAATCACAAATGATAAAAGAGCAATCTCCTTTGTCAAATAGTTAATTTGTACAACAACACCATGATCTGTACAAATAGTGATGCTATGGTCATAACTATCCAACAATCTCCCACTTGGCCTATAGCCAGTCACTCGAGTGTCATACACCCGAACTATGTACGGTTCGCTCAAATTACTGAGAAAAGGCTTCCGTCAGCAGATTTACATGATTATCATCTTATGCGACCTTAATTCCTCTAAGATACTAAAGGATGTTCTTAACATCAATCCAATGACTATCACTTGGATTGGCCTGATTTTGAATCCATATGCTCAAAGCGTTGAGACACCAGATCGCACACATTTATTTCAATGTACGAGTTCTCGGAGAGTATTAACAACTTTAAATCTATCCCAGTAGATCTTTATTCCTAGAATAAAGGTTGTTTCTCCAAAGAATTCTACGGAGAATTTTTCTCGAAAAGGCAAGCTTTCACTGATTGTAATATGGGAATATCATTTCCAAGAAGTGATATGTCATCATTATTTAGGACTTTCACTTTCAATGTGCTCCCACTAACCTCCTTATATACACAAGAATCATTTCGTTTTGAATTAAATCATATACCATTATGATTACATCAAAATGATAATTCCAAGAATACAATGTTTGCTTCAATCCAACATGGATCGATTAACCTGTAAACCTTGTTTGCTAGTTTTGGTATGACAAAACCGTCAGGATGTTGTAAATATCCTCCAAAAGGTTTCCATTAAGGAAAGTGGTTTTTGCATTTAGCTGCCACATTTCATAAGTGAAACATGCAGCAATAGCAAGCATTATCCAAATGGATATACCATGGCAACATGTAAAAGGTTTCATCGTAATCGACACTATGTTGATAACGATACATTTCCGCTACATGCCTAGCTTAGTACGTTGGTATGTTGCCTTCCATGTATGTCTTCCTTAAAGACTTATATAGTACCAATAGGCACAATGTCTTGCGGTACATCAACTAGTATCCAACCATAGTTGATATACATGGAATCCATTTCGGATATCATGGCACTTTGCCATAATAGGGAGTCGATACCTTGTACCACTTTCTCATACGTAGTCAGTTGGTATTCCTCAATAAGATTGACATCTTTATGAGGTGAGATCAGAAACTCATACCCCAGGTTATTTTCTGACTCTCTCTGATCTACGTGGTTCTTGTGTATTTGAAGATTATTGGTATAGTATCATCCCTGATGAACTATTTGTGTTCCATTAAGGAATCAATGCCTAGAATAGTATTACTCTAATTTTCATCGAGTTTTACTTTCCTCCCACTTACCACTGCATATCGGTATTCCTCTTAGGAAAACCGCATGGCGATCAATAATTAAATTGTTCTCTTATAAGTTGTATAAGTACTATACTTTGGTTTCCCTAGGATAACCACAACTTAAGCACTTATCCAATTTGGGTTCTAGTTTGGTATCATCCAAACATATGCCCAACATACCCAAATCATCAAGAATGAGAAACCTGGTTTCTTTCATGTTCATATCTAATATGAAATCTGTCAAACAGATTTTTATGGAACCTTATTCTAAATAAGTTTTGCACTGTTTATGCGTATCCATTGAAGGAAATGGTAGCTCAGAGCGACTCATGATTTACCTTATCATGTCCAACAAAACTCGGTTTATCTGTTCGGACACATCGTCAAATTGACGTGTTCCGGGAGGAGTCCTCATTGAAAAAATACTATACTCTTTCAAGTATATGAGAAACTTATTGCTTAAGTATTTTCATCATGGTCTGACCGTGATGATTTTATACTTTAGTCGATCTGTTTGTCTACTTCGTGTCGATCTAGTCAAACTAGTTACATTTTAACAGTTTCATAATTTAAGTACATACCCGAATGGTAGTTCCTAAACTTAGGTCTCTACGGTCAAAACAGCGACTCTTGTCCCGTTTCCGATTCGCAGATTAATCTAAACTGAAGTCAGTATCCTGCTTATCATCAGATCCTGCACACTAGTACATATTTATGTACCACATTCAGTATCTAAAATCCAATTTTAATACTAGTAGCGAACATGTTTATGATAAACATATTTGAAGTCGGAGCCTTGCCCGTCTTCTCTTCCTTCATGTCTGCCTTGTCCATACGGCAGTCACGCTTCAGTGACCCCGTTTGCCACAGTTTAGGCAGACATCTTGGGATATGTCTTTTGTCTTCCCAGAAGATTATGATGATTTTGCCTTTGCGCCTTCTCCACACCCCAGAAGCCTTTGGCCAAGCCTTGGCCTTCTAGGATGTCGAAGTAAGATGCGCCTTGTGCTTCTTGCCCTATTGCAAACTCTGGCTCTGTCTCATTGAGTATAGCCATTAAATCTCCAAGAGTTTTCTATTGCAATTTGTACTTCTAAACAAATATTGCAAATTTAATACTTGCCTCCCACTATTTTTCGGCGAGCCTCTAACCTCTGTAGAGTACTCGAGAAACCTTGTTTTCTAGTGGGCTAGGATCCCATTAAATAACACACAATCTTGACTTTGGCCAACAAATTGTATGATATTAATTAGGTAGATCTCTAAGATCAATTGGATCTCATCCAATTCCTAGATCCAGTAGGTGGACATCCAAGTCTGAAACATATATCTTATATATGCCAATATCCAATATATTCCCTAACCTTTTCCTCTGAATTAATAAGCCTTGGCTTTGGCACAACAAACTTAACGATCCCAGATAAGCGGAACCCATTGACTTTGAAAGCTTCGTAATCGATGTCGATAGACAAGAAGTGATCTTGACTTTGGCCAACAAATCACAACTTGGACAAGACACCGATATGGAACAAAGCCTTCATGATTCAAACACATCCGCGATGGACAAAGGTCTTGACTTTGGCCAACAAACCAGTGCCAATCTTGGATCTTGAGTAAGAATCACTCAATTGAAGGAAAAACGTTTAATATGTGTTGAGGGTTTTTCGTGTAAATTGGCAACCAATTTATTATCTTTGTTAAGGTCTCATCATCATACACCCTTAAACATGCATTCTAAAAGCATAATAAGGCGCGTAAATAAAATAATAATGATATGCGGATGGATACTTAACACATTGTTCCTAGAACAAATCTATCCATTTCCTCTCTCCCGCTAGCACAAATATTACTTCTACCCAATTACATAACACTTCTAAAGAAACCTCATTTACATTGAGGCGAATAGGTGAGAAGAGAAATACAAAGAGTTAAGAGGTAATAGGCTGGGCACGCAGGTCCAATTTAATAAATTCTAAATTTATTACAACAATTTCCAAAATTGCCCTCACCCATCTAATATCCATCCGATATACATTATTCATACATCGCATCCATGTATTCACACAAAGCATGTTATCAATCAATCTAATCCAATTAATTAATTTGAAATTAATGACAACCAATGTTCAAACAACGATTTGATTTTGCGCGAGTCAAACTCGTTTTAAGAATAAGTACTCAAAGTACGAATTCTTGAATTATATTAAACTATAATATTAAATCCAATTTAATTTGTATTTAATACTAATTCTATATTTAATTCTAAATTAAATAATTACACTTTTTAATGTGCCTTTACGACTTAGATTCCAAATCCAATCGTTACGGGTCTCAAAGCCCAATTAACATCCAATGTCAATTTAATTAAAGTCCAATGGGCTTTCGATTAATTTCATAAGGCATGGAATTTTGGTCAATATGGGTCAAACCCAATACCAAAGCCCATTTAAGGAATCTCCCTTATTTGCCAAGAACCAATTTAGGCCCAATTAAAATTAAAGGTCCATTTAATTATATTTGAACTTTATGGATATGGTTTTGGGCCTAAATGGATCCAACCAATTAGCCTAAACCAAACATGGCCCAACCAAGCCCATTGAGCCCAAATACAACTTTACAAGCCCAATTCCAAACTTGGCCCAATTAATTAAATTACAAAATTACAAATTTCACAATTAAATTAATCTAAGTGTATAGCCATTATTAATTACTCAAATTAATATTTCCAAAACACGAATTTACATAATTAATTATGCTTATCATCATCAACTTATGTCCAACACACTTGAATCAAAAAATCAACTCATTTCCATGCTACAAGCTCACGGCAATTAGGGTTTTTCAAAATTGAGTTCGATTTCAATCCAATTAAATCTCAAATCAATTTATCCCAAATATTTTCAACTTATCCTATGATCAAAAATAAAAAATTCCATGACATTAGGGCACCTCCAAGTTTCGGCCAAGCCTATATTTTGGGGAAAAATTGATCCAATCCATTTTTCACAAAATTGATCACAAACAACTCCAAGTCATCCATATACAAGCATGCTCAAACAAGTAATTTAGTCAAAACATGCTCAAATCCAATTTACCCAAATTTTACCCTAAGTATATTTCATGCTCAAAATGGCTCTGATACCATTGTTGGGTTTCTAGGTTAGTCCCAAGATCAATTTAAGCATAGAAACATGTGTGAATACTCATAAAAAGAATGGCGGAATCATACTTACAATGATCGGCTTTGCGATGCAAGGAACAACAAAAAAACTTCTTCAAGCTCCTTGAACTTTCGGCAATATCCATTTTGTGCTCCTTGTGAATTTCGATCATCCCCACTTTTTGTGCTCCAAGCTCCAAGCTTTGCAAATGGTGATTCCATGCTTATGGATTTGTTTCCCTATCACCTTTGGATGACTCTTCATGTGCTAGCATAGGAAAATTTGCCACAAATCTTCCTTAAGTTTCTTCTTGTTCTCGGCCTAGCAAGAAATGGAGAAGAAAATTGGCTTCAAAGCCGAGAGAGGGATGAGAGAAAAGTTGGTTCCAAACCGTGTAAAAAGGGAGAGAGAAGAGGGAAGAGAAAAATTGTGTTAAATATTTTGGTTTATTTGATTTCCAAAAAACAAATACCCAAAACAATTACCACTTTTCCAAAATTCAAAATTTTGGTACAAGACTTTAAGTCTTCAACCACCCCCATCAACTATTCACATCAATCAATGATGGCAAGCATCACTTCACTCAAAGTGATGTGACTTCCATCACTTGATTGACTAGTGATTTGACGCTTGATGTGACTTGTGGGCCGCACTTGATTCGAAATGCGAGTGGGCTCGCAAACACTCACGGGCTCGGGTTCGCTAATTCCGAATTAACAAATTTTCCGTTGCGACGTAATTAAATCAAATTTAATTAAATAATTATGCCTAGCAAAATTACTATTCACGTCGCTAACGAATTAATTCTAAATTAACTCGTTCGCCCGAATTAAAATCTAATTTTAATTCCGTGTCGAAATCTAATTTCGTATAATATATCGAATATATTATTTTATCGATTAATTTCAAATTAATCGTTCTCTCTCATTAAATAATATTTTATCCCAGATAAAATATCTCCGTAATTAATCCTAAATTAATTTTCTCTCTCTTATAATTAATCCCAGATTAATAAAGTACGAGTCATACGTCATCGGTGAATCTTCGGGAAGCGACCCATGAGATCCCCGGATATGTTGGCAGTAAATCTGGTCGTAGGACTATCCAAACACGTACGTACCTAGTACTATGTTTTTACCAATTTACAAGACATGATTGGCTTCTAGCAAAGCACCATGCCTACCCAATTCTCCAGAAATATTCTTAAAGGAATATGTGATCTATATCAGGCGTAGTATACGTAGTACTGCGTATTACGATCCAGCATCGGATGTCACGTGCAAAGCCTGGGGCTGGAATTGTGTCTGCCCCGTACGAAGCACATATCGGATCTCTGGTAACTAGTCTCTATAATCGGATAAACATGACCTAGTCATAATATCCCGATAGTTGCAGCATAAAAGAGCACCAGTTTCGTATCCTACGTGATCATCATCTCCATTATGACTGGAGTGATACTTCCATCTTGACATCACACCCAATACACTACGATTCTCAATATACCCAGAAGAGGCGTACACAGAACCTGTTAAAGCCCTGGACGACCAAAACCAAAGCATATTGATTGTCGCAAGTATTAGCGGTGCAAGTCTCAAGTTAATACCTAATACACCTACCCTGATTCGGACTTCCATAGACACATAGTCATACTACCAATGGAATTTCGAGGGGTCTATCCAGAGCGAAGCTGTTCCCGTACCATCGGTAAACATAACCTCCTATTACACTTTCATAAGTATTCTATACCCAAATATATGAGAACTATGTCGTTATGCTTCCACAATGCGCACAAGTGTAATACTAGTCTTTTACGCATTATCGATGTCCAATCTCGATAATACTCCGACTAGGGATATTTAATGATTAAACCTTCGTGGATTGATACTGTCTCATATCATCTCAATCTGGAACTAATCATATGGACCTTTCATCATTTATACATCTAGGTAATCCAATTACAAATGATAAAAGGGCAATTTCCTTTGTCACATAGTTAATTTGTACAACAACACCATGATCTGTACAAATAGTGATGTTATGGGTCATAATTGTCCAACATAGGAATGGGGGGACTGCGATACGTAACGCCCCCAGATCCTAGTTCAGGACTAGGGATGACAGATGCCTCTAGATCCTAGTTTCAGAGCTTGTAAGGTAGCATATATCTGCACCCCCAGTTCTAGTTCAGTGGATTGGGGGACGGCGATATGTAATGTCCCAAGACCACCAGGTTCAGGGTCAGTAGTGGCATGCTTTGGGGGACGGTGATACGTAATGCCCTAAAGTCATGGATTCACACTTCTGGCTCTAGTTAGGCATATGGGGGACGGCGATTCGTAACGCTCTCATACGTTAGGTTTTTCAGAGATAGTTTTCGAAAACAGAATTCAATTTTTCAGAAATATTTTCCAAAATCAGAAATCAGTTTTTTCAGTTATAGTTTCCAGAAGATGTTTTTTAAGAAAGAAAGTTTTTTTTTCTGAAAACATTAGTTTTATAAGAAAACTTCAGAAAAGACAAGTATTGCAAAAAGAGTTCGGAACATAAGAGATTTTCAAAAATTTTCAGATAGAAAATGAGTTTTCATATAAATTTATTCCTTGGACCTTGGTTTTAGAACCAAATATTTTTATATCAGTATTTCAGATTTCGTCCACTCACTTGGATCGTACAACGATCTAACCCCCCCTCTCATAGTTTTCTATTATTGCAGGTATTCTCAGAGGGCGAGCTCAGGAGGACGGATACTGATGTAGTCACTAAGGTATGAAGTCCACCAGTTCAAGTCAGAGAGAGAGTAAGAGTCCAGTCCGAGTCAAATAAATGTCATGTATTAGTATTTTGGTTATATGCAGTCATTGTAAGAATAAATGTTTATAAATGTACAGTTATTAATAATGAACTTGTCTTCCATGTTATCGAGTTTGGGCATTGGTTCAATAAAAAAAGAATTTGATTGAGAAAAGAGAAATTATATAGTTTATAGTTAGAAGAACAGAAGATCAGAGGAATAGTATGGCCTATTCCCTATCGGTAGCATCTTCCAGATCGAGGATGTTACACCGAAGAACATTGTGAAGATATGAGGTCGGTAGAGGGGCCTGAAGTACATCCTGGAATACCTAGGTGATCATGCCTGATGTGTTCGAATCAGCCTCAACATCAGACTCTCAGGTCTGTCTTGACGTCAGACTCATAGAGTTGCTCGACATTTAGAGCCTCATGTCAGAATGAGGATCGGCTAAGCAAATCATACCCGACCTGAGGAGAAGATGTTCAGAGAATCGAATGGGAGGCAAGGACTCAATACCAACCTGATCTGGAAACTCTATAGGACAGGCTGTCGTTTCATTTGCCCGACCCGGTTGGGACGGTCGAAGTGGGAGCTTTATGATCAAATCAAGATGACGTAAGCCCTATATAAGGACCTACACCTTCCAAAAGAGGTCCGATGTCACTAGCTTAACTTCTGGCACACACTATCATATAAGAATAGACAGGTTACAGGCTAGCATTGTGAGGTAACATGTAGCAGAGGGTATAGATGTTGGTTTCTATTAAGTCCCAAGATCAATAATAAGCATGAATCAAGTGCGAATACACATCGAAGAAGTTGCAGAATACTCACATCGATCGGTTGAGCGACGCGGCAAACAACGAAAATAAATTTTCTACCTCTTCACTGTCACGGCGGCAGTAGTAGTAGTAGTAAGTCTCACTATTTTTGGCTCGATTTGGGTCATTCGTCAAGCTCCAAGCTTCGTCGAATGGTTCCCGGCTCATTGGTGTGCTTCCTTATCGCCTTCGTATGTCTCGTAAGTGTGCTAGCACTTGTGATTTTACTACAAAATCACACTCTTGCTTCCCTCACTGCTCACATTTTTTAGAGAAACCAGTGAGCTGTTTTCAGCCCCTTTCGGCGTGTGAAATGGAGAGAAGAGAGAAGGAGAAATTGTGTTGAATTGGTTGGAAAAGTGTAAATCAAACACTTCTATATTTTTCAAAAACAAATAAGTGAATTACCCATTTTAGGCTTCCAAAAGTCAAATGAAAAGCCTTCCAACACTCCAACAACTACCATCAATCAATCAACCACATCAATCAATCAAGTGTCACATGACTCAAAGTGACATGATTTGACGCTTGATGTGACTAGCGATTTGACGCTTGATTTGACTTGCATGCCGCATTCGAATTCGAAATGCGAATGCGCTCGCAAATAATCTCGGGCTCGGGTTCGCTAATTCCAAATTAACGAATTTTCCGTTGCGTCGTAATTAAATGATTACGCCTAGCGAAATCACTATTCACGTCGCTAATGAATTAATTCTAAATTAATTCGTTCGCCCGAATTAAAATGTAATTTTAATTCGGCGTTGAAATCTAATTTCGTTTAATATATCAAATATATTAATTAATCGATTAATTCCTAATTAATCGATTAATTTGAAATTAATCGTTATCTCTCTTTAATGATATTTTATCCCAGATAAAATATCTCCGTAATTAATCCCAGATTAATTTTCTCTCTCTTCTTATTAATCCCAGATTAATTTAGAGTGCGAGAAATACGTCATCGGGTGTCTTTGGGAAGCGACCATGAGATCCCCGGATATGTTGGCAGTAAATTCGGTCGTCGGACTATCCGAACATGTAAGTACCTCGTACTACGTTTATACCGATTTACAAGACAAGGTTGGCCTTTTAGCAAGCGCCATGCCTTCCTTCTCCGGAAATATCCTTACAGGAATAAAGGATCTATATAGCGTAGTATACGTAGTATTGTGTATTTCTGTCCAGTATCGAATGATCACGTGCTAGGCCTGGGGCTGGAATTGTGTCTGCCCCGTATGAAGCATATGTCGGATGTCTGGTGACTAGTCTCTATAATCGGACAAACATGACCTAGTCATAATATCCCGATAGCTGCAGCATTTAAGAGTACTAGTACCATATCCTACGTGACCATCATCTCCATATGACTGGAGTGACACTTCCGTCTTGACATCACACCCAACACACTACGATTCTCAATATACCCAGCATTGGCGTACACAGAACCTGTTAAAGCCCTGGACGACCTCAACCAAAGTATAATAATTGTCGCAAGTATTAGCGGTGCAATTCTAAGGTTAAGACCAAATACACCTACCCTGATTTCGGACTTCCATAGACACATAGTCATACTACCAATGGAATTCCGAGGGGGTCTATCCAGAGCGAAGTTGTTTCCTGTACCATCGGTAAAACACAACCTCCTACTACACTTGCATGAGTATCCTATACCCAAATATATGAGAACTATGTTGTTGTGCCCTCACAACGCCCACAAGTGTAATACTAGTCTTTTACATATTTATCGATGTCCAATCTCGATAATACTCTGACTAGGGATATTTAATGATTTATCCTTCGTGGACTAATACTGTCTCATATCATTCTCCGTCCAGGAACAAATCATATGGACCTCTCATCATTTATACATCTAGTTGATCTAATCACAAATGATAAGAGAGCAATCTCTTTTGTCACATAGTTAATTTGTACAACAACACCATGATCTGTACAAATAGTGACGCTATGAGTCATAATTGTCCAACAATCTCCCACTTGGCTTATAGCCAGTCACTCGAGTGTCTTACACCCGAACTATGTATGATTGGCTCAAATTACTGAGAAATGCTTTCGTCAGCGGATTTGCATGATTATCATCTGATGCGATTTATACGATCATCACATCGCCACGATGTATGATTTGAAATAATCAGATGAATAGTCAAAGTATGTATCTGGATCGTTGATGAGACCATTAATTATTTAGCTTGTGCTGACGCCTAGCTCAGCTGCTAACATAATTATATCTAATCTAATTAGATTTTTTTATCATCCCAGAAGGCTTCTTTTTCCGCCTCAGCTGCAGCAATAACCCGCATTAGTTGTTTATACGGTAACAGTATCTGGCTTGGAAGATTTCCAGCTCACTGTTCCGTCATTCAAATTTTGTAGTACCTTTTGTGACTTAAAGTCATTTTATCGGTTTAGGAAACTTGCAGTAGTGATCCCAGTCACTTCAAGTTCTCCTTCTCCATAGACTTAAGACATCATCCTTAGTTCTCTAAGATATTAAGTATGTTCTTAACTTCAATCCAGTGACTATCACTCGGATTGGCCTGTTTGTGAATCCATATGCTCAAAGCGTATGAGACACCAGGTCACGTACATTTTTCAATGTACGATTTTTTGGAGAGTTTTAACAACTTTAAATCTTTCCCTGAAGATCTTTATTCCTTGAATAAAGGTTGGTATACCTCAATAAGATTGTCATCTTTATGAGGTGAGATCAGAAACCCATACCCAGGTTGTTTTCTGACCCTCTACTATCTACGCGGTTCTTGTGTATTCGAAGATTAATGGTATAGTTTCATCCTTGATGAACTATTTGTGTTCCATTAAGGATTCGGTGCCTGGAATAGTATTACTCCGATTTTCATCGAGTTTTACTATCCTCCCACTTACCATTGCATATCGGTATTCCTCTTAGGAAAAACGCATGGTGAGCAACAATCGAATTATTCTCTTGTGATTTGTATAAGTACAATACTTATGGTATCCCTAGGATATCCTACAATTGGCACTTATCTAATTTGGGTTTTAGTTTGGTATCATCCAAACTTATGCCTAGCATACCCAAATTTTCAGGAATGAGAAACTTGGTTTCTTTCCTGTTCATATCTAATATGATATCTGTCAAATAGATTATTATGGAACCTTATTCTAAATAAGTTCTTGCACTGTTTATGCTTATCCGTTGAAGGAAATGGTAGCTCAGAGCGACTCATGATTAACCTTATCATGTCCAATAAAATTCGGTTACTCAGTTCGGACACACCATCAAAATGACGTGTTCCGAGAGGAGTCCTCATTTGAAAGATAACATTACTCTTTCAAGTATATAAAAAACTTATTGCTTAAGTATTTTCCATTATGTTCTAACCATGATGGTTTAATACTTTAGCCGATCTGTTTGTCTATTTCGTGTCGAAACTATAAAAGTTTCCGATTTGTGTTTCAAAAGAAACACATAACCATAACGCGATAGCACATCCGTAAGGGTCATGAAATATTCATATCCATATCTAGCCTAGCTAGAAATGGGCCCACTTGCTTCACTATGACCTAGGGCTAACAAGGTCGGTGGCATTTGCACTTTTACCAAGTAAAAATGTTTTAGGCACTATGCCCAATAAACTAGATTGTAGACTTTATTTGATTAGAATCAAATTAGTCCGTATACCCACTCTTCAAAAGTGTGGATATACGATTTTTTTATTAATTGTGTCCCAGACAACAATGCCACAACTAAGTTTCTTCTGATCAAATCAGTTGAGCTATTTGTTTGCCATTTTATATATTGAGATTTATTTATATTCAAAATATGAATTATGTTATTCACATCTAATGTGTTTATCTCAATATCATATTTATATAATAAAACACTTTAGTGTTCTAGAATATAAGGTTTCACCGTAGCGGGTTAAACAAGATATATAGATAATGTTCTAGTCAAACTAGTTACATCATAACAGTTTCCAAATTTAGGTACACACCCGAGGGTAGTTCCTAAACTTAGGTATCTACGGTTAAAACAGCGACTTTCGTCCCGTTTCCAAATCGCAGATTAATCTCAATTCAAGTCAGTATCTAGTTCAAAACAGATTTTAAACATCAATATATATTTATGTACCACACTAAGTATTTAAAATCTAATTTTAATACTAGTAGTGAACATAATCTTGACAAACATATTTGAAGTCATAGCCTTGCTCATTCTTCAATTCCTTCATGTCTGCTTTGTCCAAACGGCAGTCACGCTTCCGCGATCCCGTTTGCCACATTTAGGCAGATATTTAGGGATATGTCCTTTATCTTCCCAGAAGATTATAATGATTCTTCCTTTGCCAGTTTCAACACTCCAGAAGCCTTTGGCCAAGCCTTGGCCTTCTAGAATATCGAAGTAAGGTGCGCCTTGCGCTACTTGCCTAGTTGTAAACTTTGACTTTATCTCCTTGAGAATAGTCATTAACTCTCCAAGAGTTATTTTTGCAATTTTAGTACTTCTAAAATCTAAACATAGATTTATGAAGATCCTTCAATTTCCTTATCATACTTAAGAATCTAATTCTTAGTTCTGATCAGAAATTAAGGAGTCTACTGCGACAAGCTTAATGGATTAAGCACTTAAGTTAATCATTATATAATCTTCCAAAGATTATGCTCTACTGTTTGCTTAACTCCGGGCTTAGGCTTAATATGTTATTTATATCCAATAAAGTAACTTATTATTTTTCCAGGACCATCCTGAATTTTATTCCCAATATGAAAATTAAACCATTTAAATACATTTTCCCTAGGATTATGTATTAAACGTCAATCTTTCGATTTTATCTTGATTCTAATAGTCCAACTATTTAATCAACGATTTAGGTACTATTTATTTTAATGATTACAATAGTCCAACTATTTAATCAACTATAATTTAATAGATTAAAATCAATTATATTGATTACTATAATCCAATTATAAAATCAACTATAAATGAATTGTTTGAATATAGCCCAACTATTTATTAAAATAACATTTAAATATTAGTCCAACTAACATTTAATCATTTGACGAATTGTATTTGTTTAAGCGTGTATGGCAAGTAATTAAACGAATATTGCAAATTCAATTCTTGCCTCCCACTATTTTTGGCGAGCCCTAACCCTCTGTCGAGTACTCGGGAAACCGCGTTTCCTAGTGGGCTAGGATCCCGTTAAATATCACACAATCTTGACTTTGGCCAACAAATTGTATGATAATTAACTAGGTAGATCTCTAAGATCGATTGGATCCAATCCAATTCCTAGATCCGGTAGAGGGACATCCAAATCCGAAACATATATCTTATATATGCCAATACATCCAATGTATTATCTAACATTTTTCCTCTGAATCAACTAAGCCTTGGCTTTGGCACAAAAAACTTAGTGATCCCAGTTAAGCACGACCCATTGACCATAGAAAGCTTCGTAATCAATGTCGATGGACAAGAAGTGGTCTTGACTTTGGCCAACAAACCACAACTTGGACAAGACACCAATATGGAACAAAGCCTTCGTGATTCAAACACATCCTCGACGGACAAAGGCCTTGACTTTGGCCAACAAGCCAATGCCAGTCTCGGATCTTGAGTGAGAATCACTCAATGGAAGGAAAAACGCTTAATATTATTCGAGGGTTTTTCGCGTGCAAATTGGCAACCAATTTATTATCTTTGTTAAGGTCTCATCATCATACACCCTTAAACATGCATTCTAAACACATAATAAAGCGTATATGAAAAAATAATAATGATATGCGGATGGATACTTTACACATTGATCCTAGATCAAATCTATCCCTTTCTCTCTCCCGCAAGCACAAGTATTTACTTCTACCCGTTACACTACACTTCTAAAGAAACCTCATTTACATTGAGGGTAATATGAGAGAAGAGAATACAAAGAATAGAGAGGTAATAAGGCTGGACTCGCAGGTCCAATTAATAAATCAAATTTATTACAACAATTTCTAAAATTGTCCCACCCATCTAATATCCATCTGATATACATTATTCATGCATCGCAACCATGTATTCACACAAGTATGTTATCAATCAATCTAATCAAATTAATTAATATGATAATTAGTGATCATCCAATGTTCAAATAACGATTTGATTTTGTTCAAGTCAAACTCGTTTTGCGAATAAGTACTCAAAGTACGAATTCTCGAATTAAATTAAACTACATCATTAAATCCAATTTAATATGCATTCAATTCTAATTCTCTATTTAATTTCAAATTAAATACTACACCTTAATAATGAACTTTTACGACTTAAATTCCAAATTTAATTGTTACGGGTCACAAAGCCCGATTAACGTCCAACGTCAATTTAATTAAAGTCCAATGGGCTTTTGATTAATTTCTCGAGGCGTGGACTTTTGGTAAACTCGGGTCAAACCGATAACCAAAGTCCAATCCGGGAGTTACCCCATAAGCCTAGAAATCAATCTTGGCCCATTAGGCCCAATTAAACTTTAAAGGTCCATTAAGTCGCATTTGGGCTTTATGGATGCGGTTTTGGGCCTAATTGGATCCAACCAATTTTTCCTAAACCCAACTTTGTACAACAAAGCCCAATAAGCCCATTTACAACATTAAAAGCCCAAATCCAATTTTAAGGCCCAATTTAATTAAACATAAAAATCCAATTTCACATTTAATTAACCAAAGTGTATAACACAATTAATTAACCAATTCAACATTTCTAAAACACCAATTAGCCCAATTAATCATGTTCATTTTCATCATCACATGTCCAACACATTTTGATTAAAATCAAACCCAATTTTACATGCTACAAGTCTCGGCAATTTGGGGATTTTTCGTCCGATTCGAATTCAATCCAATTAATTCCAAAATCGACATTAAATCATATTCCCGAATGATTCTAACTTGTCCAATGAATCAAAAATCAAAAAATCCAAGACTAATAGGGCAACTCTACATTCGGCAAACATAGAACTTTGGGGAAAAAATGATCCAATCACAATTTCATGAAATTGATCCATTCAATCTTCAATTAAACAATAATTAAGCATATTCATTCATCCAATTTCACAAAATCATGCTCAAAATCAATTTACCCAATTTTAAGCCCTAAACTTTTTCATGCTCAAACCTTGCTCTAGATGCCATTGTTGGTTTCTATTAAGGTCCCAAGATCAATAATAAGCATGAATCAAATGTGAATACACATCGAAGAAGTTGCGGAATACTCACATCGATCGGTTGAGCGATGTGGCAAGCAACGAAAATAAATTTTCTGCCACTTCACTGTCACGGCAGTAGTGGTCTAAGCTCACTATTTTTGGCTCGATTTGGGTCCTTCGTCAAGCTCCAAGCTTCGTCGAATGGTTCCCGGCTCATGGGTGGGCTTCCCTATCACCTTCACATGTCTCGTAAGTGTGCTAGCACTTGTGATTTTGCCACAAAATCACACTCTTGCTTCCCTCACTGCTCACGTTTTTTAGAGAAACCAGGGAGTTGTTTTCAGCCCCTTGGGCGTGTGAAATGGAGAGAAATGGAGAAGGATAAATTATGTTGATTGGTTGGAAAAGTGTAAATCAAACACTTATATATTTTCCAAAAATAAATAAGTGAATTACCACATTTTAGGCTTCCAAAAAGTCAAATGAAAAGCCTTCCAACAACTCCAACAACTACCATCAATCAATCAATCATATCAATCAATCAAGTGTCACATCACTCAAAGTGACATGATTTGATGTTTGATATGACTAGCGATTTGACGCTTGATTTGACTTGCGTGCCGCACTAGAATTCGAAATGCGAATGCGCTCGCAAATAATCTCGGACTCGGGTTCGCTAATTCCAAATTAATGAATTTTCCGTTGCGTCGTAATTAAATGATTACGCCTAGAGAAATCACTATTCACGTCGCTAACGAATTAATTCTAAATTAATTCGTTCGCCCGAATTAAAATCTAATTTTAATTCCACGTTGAAATCTAATTTCGTTTAATATATCAAATATATTAATTAATCGATTAATTCCAAATTAGCGACGAAAGTTCATTTAATCGGATTAAACGGAACCGAGCTGCGGCAAATGTTCGTAGAGACATTTCAATTTTGAATTCAAATGTGGGGCCCACTTCACATGTGGTAGTTGTGAGGGTAGTTGGCATTTATGCCAAGCCACCAACCATCCAACCACCTTGTAATGGTTTTGGTAAAACCATTTACCCAACCACCTAGTTTAGGTGAAAAGGGTAAAAGGGATTTTACCAAAAGCCTTCTCTCTCTCTTCACTTCCAACATAACACTTGAAACAAAATGAAACCCTGATATCTTCCCTTCCATGGGCGTGAATGTCCTCCTCTCTCTCTTTGATTTTGTTGCAAAATCAACAAAGCTATCACTTCATGGAATCAACTAAGGTGATATGGAAACCAACTCAAAGCTTAAATTCACAACAAAGGTTGGATCTTGGATATCTTCATTCAAACAACTCAAAGCTTGGAATCAACAAAGGAAGGATCTTGGAAACCAACTCAAAGCTTGGAATCAATAAAGGAAGGATCTTGGAGATCTTCTTCTCAAAATTTTAAAAGCTCAAATCCATTCAATGTAAGTAATTCCGCAACTTATAATGAATTTATGAACATGTTTTCATGCTTATTAGATCCTTGGCATGTTCTAGGAACACTGACAATGGTTCATGAGACTAAAATTTGGGGCTTTTGTGTTTTGAGCATGATTTCTTCAAATTGATGCTTTGAGCATGCTTAGATTATGTTAACTTATAGTTGTGCATGATTAGATTCGGAATAAATTGATTGGATTAATTTTTTAATTTCCTTTAGCATGGCCGAAACTCATTGTAGTGGACTACAGTTTTATTTTTTTGTAACATGAAATAATGTGTTTAAATACATGTTTAAATGTTGATTGTTGGTTTGATTGGATTAGAATAAAAGTCAATAAAGTTCATGTTAAAATCAAAGAGCATGTTGAGAATGAAATGATGTGTTTTGGCTTCAATTTGTGTTGAGCATGAAATGATGTGTTTTGGCTTCAATTTGTGTTGAGCATGAATTCATGGATTAAGCATGATTAATTAATTAATTGGTATTTTGGAAATATTGAGTTTAATTAATTAATCATGGCTAATACACTTTAATTAAAATAATTGTGATATTTAGAATATTATAATTATGTTAATAACCCTTTAATTATGAATTGGGCTAAAAGTGTGTATTGGGCTTAATGGGCTTGGTTTGACTAAGTTTGGTTTTGGACTTTTGGATTGGATCCAATTGGGCCCAAAACCAATTCCATAAAGTCCAAATACATCACTTGGCCTTTTAAAGAATTTAATTGGGCCTAATGGGCCTAAATTGATTTGTTGGCAATAGGGTGATTCCTATTGGGCCTTGGCATTTTGGGTTTGATCCATTATGGCCAAAGCCCATGCCTTAAGAATCAATTAAAAGCTAATTGGACTTTAATTGAAATGACATTGGATGTTACTGGGCCTTTGAGACCCATTAAGATTGGATTTGGAATCCAAGTCTTTAAGGCTTATAAGTAAGTGTAAATATTTAATTTCGAATTAAATTTGGAATTAGTATTGAATACAAATAAATTGGATTTAAAGTTGTAGTTCAATATAATTCAAGAATACTTACTTTGAGTATTTATTCTTAAACGAGTTTGACTCACGCAAATCAAATCGTTGTTTGAACATTGGATGGTCATTAATTCAAAGATTAATTAATTGGATTAGATTGATTGAATAACATGATTTGTATGAATACATGAATGTGTTGTATGAATAATGTATATCGGATGGATATTAGAAGGGCGAGGGCAATTTTGGAAACTGTAATAAATTTAGAATTTATTAAATTGGACTGCGTGTCCAGCCTTTTATCTCCTTATTCTTGGATTTCTCTTCTCACCAATTCCCCTCAATGTAAATGAGGTTTTTTATTGTATTATGTTATTGGGTATAAGTTAAAATAGTTCTAGTCGGGGAGAGGAAAGGAGTGATTTGTTCTAGGAACAATTTGTGACATATCCATCCGCATATCATTATTAATTTATTTATATCGCGCCTTATTATGCTTTTAGAATGCATGCTTAAGGTGTGTATGATGAGACCTAATAAAATATAATAAAATGGTTGCCAATTTACGCGAAAAACCCTCAAAACATATTAAGCGTTTTTCCTTCCTTGAGTGATTCTTACTCAAGATCCAAAGTTGGCATTGGTTTGTTGGCCAAAGTCAAGACCTTTGTCAATTGCGGATGTGTTTGAATCATGAGAGTTTTGTTCCATATCGGTGTCTTGTCCAAGTCGTGATTTGTTGGCCAAAGTCAAGATCACTTCTTGTCCATCGACATTGATTACGAAGCTTTCCATGTCAATGGGTTCCGCTTAACTGGGATCATTAAGTTTGTTGTGCCAAAGCCAAGGCTTAGTTGATTCAGAGGAAAAATGTTAGGTAATATATTTGATATATTGGCATATATAAGATATATGTTTCGGACTTGGATGTCCACCTACTGGATCTAGAAATTGGATGAGATCCAATTGATCTTAGAGATATACCTAGTTAAGTATCATACAATTTGTTGGTCAAAGTCAAGATTGTGTGTTATTTAACGGGATCTTAGCCCACTAGGAAACTAGGTTTCCCGAGTACTCCACAGAGGGTTAGAGGCTCACCGAAATAATAGTGGGAGGCAAGTATTAGATTTGCAATATTTGTTTAGTTACTTGCCATACGCGCTCAATCAAATATCATTCGTCAAATAAATTACATATTAGTTGGACTAATATTTATTGTTGTTTTAATTAAACAGTTGGACTGTATTCAATCCCCTTCATTTATAGTTGATTATATAATTGGATTATAGTAATCAATATATATTTGAATTTTACCCTTCATTTATAGTTGATTATATAATTGGATTATAGTAATCAATATATTTGAATTTTACTGATCATTTATAATGATTATATAATTGGATTATAGTAATCAATATATATTTGATTTTAACCAATAAAATTGTAATAAGTTATATAGTTAGACTATAGTAATCATTACATTAGATTGTACCTGAAATCGTTGATTAAATAGTTGGACTATTAGAATCAAGATTAAATTGAAAGATTAGTGTTTAAAACATTATCCTAGGGAAAATGTGTTTAGATGACTTTAATTTTCAAATTGGGAATAAATTTCAGGATAGTCCTGAAACTAAGAAGTTACTTTATCTGATAAAATAACATCTTAGGCCTAAGCCCGGAGATAAGAAAATAGTATAGCATGATCTTTGGAAGATTCATGTGATGATAACTTTAATGTTTAATCCATTATGCTTGCCATAAAGACTCCTTAATTTCCTAATCAGAACTAAGGATTAGATCCTTAAAGTATGATGAAGAAATTGAAGGATCTTCATAGATCTATTCTTAGATCTTAGAAGTATTAAATTGCAATTAATAACTCTTGGAGAGTTAATGGTCATTCTCAAGGAGACAAAGCCAAAGTTTGCAATAAGGCAAGTAGCGCAAGGCGCATCTTACTTCAATATTCTAGAAGGCCAAGGCTTGGCCAAAGGCTTATAGAATGTAGAAAATGGCAAAGGAAAAATCATTATAGTCTTCTAGGAAGACAAAGGACATATCCCAAGATGTCTACCTAAACTGTTGCAAACGGAGTCATTGAAGCGTGAATGTCGTATGGACAAGGCAGACATGAAGGAATAAAAGAAAGGGCAAGGCTCTAACTTTAAGTATGTTTATAATAGGAATGTTCACTACTATATATTAAAATTGGATTTTAGATATTAAATAGTGTGATACATAAATATATGTACTGATGTGCAGAATCTGCTATGAGCAGGATACTGACTTCAAATGAGATTAATCTGCAAATATGAAACGGGACGACAGTCGCTGTTTTAACCGTAGATACCTAAGATTAGGAACTACCCTTCGGGTATGTACTTAAATTAGGAAACTGTTAAAATATAACTAGTTTGACTAGAAACAATATCTCTATATCGTGTATAACTCGTTGCGAGTATACCTTTATATTCTATAACACTAAAGTGTTTTATTTTATAAAGATGATATTGAGATAAACAGATTAGATTGAATAATAGTATTTATATTTTGAATATAAATAAATCTCAAACATAAACATGACAAACAAGTAGCTCAAACTGATTTGATCAGATGAGACTTATTTGTGGCAGGTGTACTGTCTGGGACACATTAAACAAGACTCGTATATCCACACTTTTGAAGAGTGGATACTAGGACGGATTTGATTCCATTAAAATAAAGTCTACGAATCTAGTTTATTAGGTAAAGTACCTAAAATACCTTTTACTTGGTAGAAGTGCAAGAAGCCACCGATCTGTTAGCCCTATACATAGTGAAGCAAGTGGGCCCATGTCTAGCTAGGCTAGAGATGGATATGAATGTTTCATGACCTTACGGATGTGGCATCGCGTTATGGTTATATGTTTCTTTTGAAAAACAAATCGGAAACTTTTAGAGTTTCGACACGAAATAGATGAACAGATCGGCTAAAATATTAAAACATCACGGTTTGACCATGATGAAAATACTTAAGTAGTAAGTTTCTCATATACTTGAAAGAGTATAGTATTCTTTCAATGAAGACTCCTCCCGGAACACGTCAGTTTGACGGTGTGTCCGACGAAGAGAAACCGAATTTTGTTGGACATGATAAGGTTAATCATGAGTCGCTCTGAGCTACCATTTTCCTTCAAAATGGATAAGCATTAACAGTGCAATACTTATTTTGAATAAGGTTCCATAAAAAATCTGTTGACAGATTTCATATTAGATATGAACAGGAAAGAAACTGGGCTTTCTCACTCCTGATGATTTGGGAATGCTAGGCATACGTTTGGATGATACCAAACTAGAACCCAAATTGGATAAGTGCCTAATGAAATGGTTATCCTAAGGAAACCAAAGTATAGTACTTATACGACTCACTAGAGAACAATGTAATTGTTGCTCACCATGCGGTTTTCTTAAGAGAAATACCGATATACAGTGGTAAGTGGGAGGATAGTAAAAATCGATGAAAAATCGGAGTTATATTGTTCAAGGCACCAAGTCCTTAGTGGAACACAAACATTTCATCAAGGATGAAGCTATACCAATAATCTTAGAATACACAAGAATGACGTAGGTCAGAGAGAGTCAGAAAACAACCTGGGGTATGAGTTTCTGATCTCACCTCATAAAGATGTCAATCTTATTGAGGAATACGAACTGACTACGTATGAGGAAGTGATACAAGGTATCGACTCCCTATTATGGCAAAGTTGCATGAGTCCGAAATGGATTCCATGTATAACAACTATGTTTGGACACTAGTTGTTGTACCGCAAGGCATTGTGCCTATTGGTACTATATAAGTCTTCAAGGAAGACATACGTGGATGGCAGCATACCAACATACTAAGCTAGGCTTGTAGCCGAAAGATATCATTATCAACATTGTGTTGATTATAACGAAATATTTACCTATTGCCACGTTAAATCCATTTGGATAATGCTTGCTGATGTTGCATGTTTCATTCATGAAATATGGCTGCTGAACGTCAAAAATCACTTTCCTAAACGGAAACCTCTTGGAGGATGTTAAACATCCTGACGGTTTTGTCGTACCAAAACTAGCAAACAAGGTTTGCAGGTTATTCGATCCATATTTGGATTGAAGCAAGCATTAGGTTCTTAGAACTATCGTTTTGATATAATCATAATGGTGTATGATTTGATTCAAAACGCATATGATTCTTGTGTATATAAGGAGGTTAGTGGGAGCGCACTGACAATGATGTCCTAAATAATGATGATATGTCATTTCTTGGAAATGATGTTCCCATATTATAATCGGTGAAAGCTTGGCTTTCATGAAAACTCTCCGTAGAATTCTTGGGAGAAACAACCTTTATTCTAGGAATAAAGATCTACTGGGATAGATTTAAAGTTGTTAACACTCTCTGAGAACTCGTACATTGATAAATGTACGTAACATAGTGTCTTATACGCTTTGAGCATATGGAATCACAAACAGGTCAATCCAAGTGATAGTCACTTGATTGATAATAAGACCATCTGTTAGTATCTTAGAGAACTAAGGATGATGTCTTAAACTATGGAGATGGAGAACTTGAAGTGACTGGGATCACTGTTGCAAGTTTCCTAACCGTTTAAGCGATTAAAAGTCATAACAACGGTACTATATAGTTTGAATAATGGTATTAAGCTGGAAATATTCCAAGCAAGATGCTATTGCCGAATAAACAACAAATGAGGGTTATTGTTGCGGCTAAGGCAGCAATAGAAGCCATCTGGGTCATTAATAAATCTAATTAGATTAGATATAGTTCTGTTAGCAGCTGAGCTAGGTTACAACGCAGAATAAAGAATTAATGGTCTCATCAACGATCCAGATATATACTTCGACTATTCATCTGATTCGTTCGGATCATACATCGTGGTGATGTGATGATCGAATAAATTTTATCAGACGATAATCATACAAATCCGCTGACGAAAGCCTTTCTTCAGTAATTTGAGCGAACCGTACATAGTTCGGGTGTAAGACACTCGAGTGACTGGCTATAGGCCAAGTGGGAGATTGTTGGACAGTTATGACCCATAGCCTCACTATTTGTACAGATCTTGGTGTTGTTGTAAAAATTAACTATGTGAAAAGAAGATTGCGCTCTTATCATTTGTAATTAGATCACATAGATGTATAAATGATAGGAGGTCCCTATGATTAGTTCCTGGATTGAGATGATATGAGACAATATCAGTCCTCGAAGGATTAATCATTAAATATCTCTACTCGTAGTGTTATCGAGACTGGACATTGATAATGTGGAATAGACTAGTATTACACTTGTGCGAGTTGTGGGAGCACAACGACATAGTTCTCATATATTTAAGTATTGGATACTTATGCAAGTGTAATAGGAGGTTGTGTTTTACCGATGGTACGGAAAACAGCTTCGCGCTGGATAGACCCCTCGGAATTCCATTGGTAGTATGACTATATGTCTATGGAAGTCTGAAATCAGGGTAGGTGTATTTGGTCTTAACCTGAGACTTGCACCGCTAATACTTGCGACAATCGGTATGCTTTAGTTTTGGTCATCCAGGGCTTTAACCGGTTCTGTGTACGCCTCAACTGGGTATATTAAGAATCGCAGTGTATTGGGTGTGATGTCAAGACGGAAGTATCACTCCAGTCATATTGGAGATGATGTCACGTAGGATACGATACTAGTGCTCTTAAGTACTGCAGTCATTGGGATATTATGACTAGGTCATGTATGTCCGATTATAGAGACTAGTTACTAGACATCCGACATGTGCTTCGTACGGGGCAGACACAGTTCGAGCCTCAGGCCTAGCACGTGACATTCGATACTGGATCGCAATACGCAATACTACATATACTACGTCTGACATAGATTATATATTCCAGTAAGAATATTTCTGGAGAATTGGGTAGGCACGGTGCTTTGCTAGAAGCCAACCATGTCTTGTAAATCGGTAAGCACGTGGTACGAGATACGTACGTATTCGGATAATCCGATGGCCGTATTTACTGCCAACATATCCAGGGATCTCTTGGGTCGCTTCCCAAAGATTCACCGATGACAGTTGACTCGAATTAGAATTAATCTGGGATTAATTACGAGAGAGAATTAATCTAGGATTAATTAAGATGGAGAAAATTAATCTGGGATTAATTGAGGTATTATTTAATCTGGGATTAAATGTGTTCGGAAGAGAGAGAACACGATTAATTTGGAATTAATCAGTAAAATAAATTTGATAGTTAAATTTGATTTTTCTATTTAATTTATTAGAATGAGCTAAAATTAATATATTGGATATTATTAATATGAATTGGATTTCTTTACGAAATTAAAGTCGGACTTTAATACGAACGAACGAATTAATTTAGAATTAATTCGTAAATGACGTTCTTAATATATTTGCGAGGCATCGTTTTTTTTAAATTAGATTTAATTATTTAGCGATGAAAGTTCTTTTAATCGGATTAAACGGAATCAAGCCGCGGCAAATGTTCGTAGAGACATTTGAATTTTGAATTCAAATGGGGGCCCACTTCACATGTGGTATTTGAGAGGGTAGTTTGCATTTATGCCAAGCCACCAACCATCCAACCACATTGTAATGGTTTTGGTAAAACCATTTACCCAACCACCTAGTTTAGGGGAAAATGGTAAAAGGGATTTTACCAAAAGCCTTATCTCTTTCTTCACTTCCAACATAACACTTGAAACAAAATGAAACACTAATATCTTCTCCTCCATGGGCGTGAATGTCCTCCTTCCTCTCTTTGATTTTGTTGCAAAATCAACAAAGCTAGCACTTCATGGAATCAACTAAGGTGATAGGGAAACCAACTCAAAGCTTGGAATCACAACAAAGGTTGGATCTTGGAGATCTTCATTCAAACAACTCAAAGCTTGGAATCAACAAAGGAATGATCTTGGAAACAACCAACTCAAAGCTTGGAATCAACAAAGGAAGGATCTTGGAGATCGTCTTCTCAAAATTTTAAAAGCTCAAATCCATTCCATGTAAGTAATTCCGCAACTTATAATGAATTTATGACCATGTTTTCATGCTTATTAGATCATTGGCATGTTCTAGGAACACTAACAATGACCTCAACCAAAGTATATTGATTGTCGCAAATATTAGCCGTTGCCATTCTCAGGTTAAGACCAAATACAACCTACCCTAATTTCGGACTTCCATAGACACTAGTCATAACTACCATGGCATTCCGAGGGGGTATCCGTGCAGAGGCGAAGTTGTTTCCCATACCATCGGTAAAACACAACCTCCTACTACACTTATATGAGTATCATATACCCAAAATATGAGAAACTATGTCGTTGTTGCCCTCACAACGCGCACAAGCGTAATACTAGTCTTTTACGTATTTATCGATGTCCAATCTCGATAATACTCTGACTAGGGATATTTAATGATTTATCCTTCGTGAACTGATACTGTCTCATATCATTCTCCATCCAGGAACAAATCATAGGGACCTCTCATCATTTATACATCTAGATGATCTAATCACAAATGATAAGAGAGCAATCTCCTTTGTCACATATTTAATTTGTACAACAACACCATGATCTGTACAAATAGTGACGTTATGGGTCATAATTGTCCAACAATAGTAGTTTGGTTTAAAGAGATGTCAGATGGTAGATTTTCTTTCGGCATGACAGTTGGGGAAGAGAGCCATCGTATTAATAGTAGATTCATGTAACATCCCCGATATGGGAGATGTTACCGGCAGGGGATAGACCGTACTAACCCCATAAGCCTCTACATTCTAACCATAAACAGACACAACTATTCTTTTCTTTAATTTACTTTATTATGTGTGGGACCGTAGCCTAAACTTAAAATCATTACATACAAACTCTACATCTGAAACTGATAACTCAATAACACATTTTACAACAACTGCCTCAAAGATAAGACTAATACAAAACTTTTAGTTGGGTTTGACTGACTCACAGTCTATCTGACTTGTACTTGATGGACTCCAACCCTAGTGACTGCATCAGTATTCGTTCTCCCGAGCTCGTCCACCGAGAATTCCTGCAACCACAGAAAACCTGGGAGTGGGGGGTTAGATCGTCGTACGATCTAAGTGAATGGACTATAAAAATGAAATGCTATAATAAAATCATTTGGTTCTGAAATTAAAGTTCCGGAAATAACATTATATAAAATCTATTTTCTATAAATCTCTTATGTAATCATTTTTATAAAAAATTTCTTTCTGAAAACTGCTTTTGTAAACTGTATCTGAAAATCTGATAACTGAAACTTTTTTCTGAAAAACTGTTATCTGGAAACTGGTCTGTTTCTAAAAAACTTGACGTATGAGGCATTACGTATCATCATTCCCCCATACACCTATCTGGAGACAGGAATGCAAAACCATGACTTTGGGACGTTACGTATCGCCGTCCCCCAAAGAACGCACTCTTGTCCCTGAACTGGTGGTCTTGGGGTGTTACGTATCACCGTCCCCCAAGCCAGTAAACTAGAGCCGATAATTCTAATCCATGCTACTACATGACCCTGAAACTAGGGTCTATGGGCGTAATGTATTACCGTCCCCTAGCCCTGAACTAGGATATGGGGGCATTACGTATCGTCGTCCCCTCAGTCCACTACATGTGCACATATTCTTTATCCTTCAAATCCAACTGTATCAAGTTACATACTGGGTGGGTTTTTCCCCCATGCCCTGAAAACACAAATCTCGAGTTTCAAAAACATATATTTTCTAAAAATTTCTTAAAGTATGCTTAAAAGAATATAACTGGTGAAGAAATTGGCTAACGTCCTAAAAATGAAAACTAGTAAGTCTGATATGAAAATACGAAATGAAAATCAAGTAAAAGGGAAAATGTCCACTCACCTACTTGGAACCTGTTGGTACTATTTTGCTTAATCGATGAACTTGGGATTCCTGCTGATAAACTATAATCGGTAAACTTGGTTAGAGTATAAGCCGTGATAATGCTTCGAGACTATGCTAAGTCTTTGCATTCAAACCTCTACTATCATTCCAAGGTGTACTATACTTATATCATGAAGTATTATTGAGTATAAATCGTTACGGGGCCTTTAGGGTGGCTTCTAACATATTCGGGTGGAACTGGAATGGTTCAAAACTATTTCGGGCATTAATTGTGCCACACGTCGCGACCCGCAATGACCAGAAGCGTGTATCCATTTTACTCTTGTGCGTCGCGACACTCAGCTCTTTCCCGTCGCGACGCGAGGCAAAAATCCAGGATTCTGTTTTGCTTTTACATGTTCATCTACTACCCAAAATCACCACAATCACTTCCACAACAATCTTTTTGAACAACCCAACTTATTGAACTTAAATTCACCAACTCCATATCAAATTATCAACCTTAAACAATGATTTAACCACTTCCCAAAGCCAAAATCCTACAATTCTCATATCATCATTTTACCATCTTCTTATAAGTATTCTTCTAAACTTATTTTATATCAATGCATTAAAATCATAATCCATCAACAACATTCCATAAAACCTCAGCAAAAATCCATAATACATTCCATACCTCACTCAATACCAACTTATCCACCTCAAACACAAGAATCATATACAATCACAAAGGTTCCAAATCAACTAATATTACAATAACACTTCCAAAAACTCATGCAAACAACTAATTTAAAGCCAATTTAATTATTGAAAATTCTAGAATATATAAATGGTTCAATTAGGGATCTAGTTTTCTTGTCCAAAACTAATAAATAAAGAAGTAATAGGAGTTAGAAACTTACTTTGTGTGATAGGAAATTGAGAATCATCACTTGTTGTACCCTAGAATGGCTTAAGGAAGAAGAAGAAAACTTGATGAAATCTTCCGTGGTGGCTCATGTTTTTTGGCTTCAAGGAGATGAGTGAATAGTGCCCTTTTTATAGGCAAAGGAGCTGATTTTAATCATGTAATTGTGTGGCCATGAATGAGCCACATCACACCAAATCTAGACAATTCTCGAAATTACTATAGCAGCTGTGGGAATTGCAATTTTTGACCCATTTCTGGTCCAAATTAGGGAAAATATTCAACTTGGAAGTTGTAGCTCTCGGTTTAAGCTTCCTGACGATATAAAATTCATAAAAATTTGAGATTGTACGAAAATATTATGGCCAGATTACTAAAAGTATTTTGGAGCGGGACATCGTATCGTCTAGTATCAGAATCTCAAAGAATTTTTCGATCGTTCCCGAAATCATTTTATAAATATATATGTGTCCAACATATTTTATGTTATATAACACTTATCTCAAAGTGTAACAGTAGTCATAATTTTTCGGTCGTTACAATTCTCCTCCCTTAAATGGGATTCGTCCTTAAATCCTCTTTTAATTTGGGATCTTACTATAGGTCATAGAATTTATGTTTCTTTCTAATTCATCAACTTAAACTAACTTTGTACCCGTAACCATCTTTATTCCCTTCTACTAAGATTCTTACTTTATTGTAAATCAGCTCACATTAGTCGGGCTCATTATAACTTAATGACTGAGATCTCTGTTAAACTCGTCATTCATCTTTATCTAATAAATGCATCTTAATTTTTCTATTTCCTCAACTTTTGTTTCATACCTTGATGTTTCTTAACTTCTTAATCGAGAAGGAACTCCTTGTCTTATTTTCATAAAATTCTTGTTGATTACATTATCCTACGTCATGCTATTGTTCTTATGGTCTATCGAAATAACCTCATTTCTAATCTTTTGTTATACACCACTTACTAATGCTCATTCCCATATCTTCCTTTTCTTGACTATCTATACTTCTTACATCTATTCTGCAAGAAAATATATTCTAAAAGTCTTTTTGCTGAGAATGCAACACTCTCTTAACTTATTTGCATAGTTATTGAGCTCGGCTTTTCCACTTTTACTTAAGAACCTTATACTCATACACGCATACAAATATGGATATTAGGCTACTTACTAGTTCCACCCTATAAATTATCCTACCTCTGCTTATTTGTATAAATTAGGACCTTGTAGTGTAGGGTCGGGTTCTATCTTGTAACATCCCAAGGGTTCATACTAAGGGGTTAATCCTGATAGCTTCTCGAGGAGCTTAACTGTTCGAATAATTTTGGTCTAAACTACACTTCTATCGTAGATGGGGATACTGGCTATTGGTTCTAATTATAGATTATGCTTTCTTTATACATGTACTTTCATTGTTATTGTAAGTCAGGTTTGGTGCTCGACGCTAACTTGTTTCCCATAGTCAAGTGTTGTTAAGTGTCGTTACTTAAATACATGCAGATATACCGCATCCTGAGAATTTATTTGTTATGCTAATTACAACTTTACCATAACTAATATTTTCAATTCCAGTAAACCATATATCTTCCAAACCACCCATACCCGTGGCTTAGGCCGTCCCAAACCCGTAGTGGTTTGGTTAACTAAGTCTGGGGCTGGGTACTTAATGTGCTTTACTTTTGTCTTTGCTTATTAAGTAATCTATCCTACCATCATTGCACCTCAACAGCTTCACTCCCAACCTTTTCCTTTGTATTCTTATCATCTTCTGCTTTATTCTACTGTATCTTGAAAATTTTCCTGGTCTATGACTCTGTCTTCTTTTCTGAGAAATATCCTATTTTTTTTACATACTCACCATTTCATCAAACCTTGGTTCCTTAGAATCTCAGCCATTACTTGACTACTACTTTATTTCTGTACTACTTCATCTTAGCAACTTCTTTCTTAACTCTTTTACTCAGAACTATCTCTTACTTTATTTCATCTTAAACTACATCTGAAAGTCGTATGCTTCTGATCTTCATTTACTACACTTTCACTTATTTCTGGGAATTTCTTGAAGTAACCTTGAAGATCCGTTTCTACGATTGTTGTCTATCGAGGGTTTGGAGGGTGGGAGCTTATCCCAAGGTTTTCTAATTATGATGATCTAAATACACATACTACTCATCTATGAGCCTAGATCTCTCATGAATGTATATATCTGATATCTCTTCTTACACTAGGGTACTACTACTAAAAGTGTTTGGTTTTCCATCTCAAACTTTACTTTCGATCATTTTCAACTATTATAAACACTACCTCTTTTGCAAAATCCTTCTGAACTTATGGTCTCTAAAACCTTCCTCGTGCCATCTCTGCACTTCTTCTTATTTAGTCTCTATTATTAAATCTTCCGAAGTCGTTACTTTCTCCCTCTGAATGCCGCTAACCTCTCTTTGCTATTTTTCCTTAATAAACTTACTCTGCTACAAGGTTTCTTTCTTGTCTCAGATCCTTGAACTCCTTACACCTTTACTTTCCTGAAGACTCTATTAGCTTTGATTGCTAAGATATATCTTACTAAATTTTTGGTTCAGGGGCTACACTTTACCCTAGTCTTTCCTTCTCACTACCATGTGACTCTGTATAAATTGTACACCATATTCCTAAGAATGATTTTTTTCTGGTATTTTCGTACTTCTAAGTCTTTACTTCTTTAAGGGCTCCTTAATTCATCGGTGGCTTCCAAACTTAACTCAACTTACTATGGCATCATACTATTCTATCTCATACTTTTTTTATCTATATTACATTGGACTTATCGATTTGGCTATCTAGCTATCTCCCAATCTACCAAATCTGCCAATTGCCCTTTTTCACTATTCCTTCTCTTTACTAGATTCTAAGTTGAGCTTATTCTTTCTATAAGGATCTTCAAATACACACTTTTGTTTTACACTTAATCTTGGTGACGCTCTGGCTAGGTATCTATAGGTTTACTAAAATCGAGGATTCTAGAAGAAATGGTCATCATACATTATGTAGGGGCCTAATTGACTACCCCATGTCCTGGGATCCTACTGAATTTCCTTATTACTTCACGCATCCCCCCACTATTCACATGCCCTATTCTTTGCTCTATGTCTTTCTGCTGTGCTAGTGGTGTTTCGTTCTATTAACTGCTTTCTTAGATCTTCGCTTTCATTTCTTACTTTAAATCTCAACTTTGGCACTCTGTTCTACTGGCTATACTAGAGCTTTTATCACTTTCTAAATATCTCAATTCCCTCGGGTCTTCATTTTTATACTTCCACATATTTCTTCTAACTTGGGCTGGTCTATGGATTCTATTGCATTTGGTTTATCTATGGACTCTCACTAGTCTTGCAAACCTCACTCTGACTTTCCTTAATCTTTGGGTTATCCTAGGTTCTCTTCTTTATATCCTTGAAACTTTCTTGATTCTTCTTCTAGTTGGTCTGCCATTAAAGGCCTTCCATTTCTTAAGATAGACTCTTATTGGTTTCTTACAGTCATCTATATCTATTCTGGTAGGAACGGCCTATATCTCATCAGTTCTTTTCTTTATGTTTCGATGGGTTTCAAGATCCTTGTTCTAATACTCTATGTCCTGGTCGAGTTTATTGCTAATGAATGGTTGGTATGAGATAGGCTCAATCATGACAGCTTGCTTAACTGGTTATGACGAAAGGGTGAGGATCTGGGTAGGTCGAGGCCTTATTAGATTCCTTGATTAGGACAACTAGTCATTTTCCTGTTTTTATTCCTCTGATTGGCTTGTGGGCCTAGGTTTGGGAATCCAGAATCTCTACATTATCATGGCATCTTAAATCTATTAGAAACCTCTATGACTATACTTGATTTCTTGCTTCTAATGCCTTATGGTTGTTCTTGGTTATTTGGGAAATTGGTTATCTATACGAGGTACTCGAGGGTTATTGGATCAACTTGGAAAAACTTTCTGAGGAGGAAGGAATCTTACTTGGAGGGAAAGAAACTTTGCTTAGATCTGCTCGATAATTTACTCTTGTTTAGACTTGTTATACTCTTCATTACTACAAGTTCTGATATTATCCTTATTATCTAACTATATGTCTCTGATTCTTACTACTATAGATTTTGACATTTTCTTATCTATCTATTTCCGTACTTCTATCTCTATTTGCTTCTGATTACTTAGATGTCTACATCTATCTTTTACTTCCCCATCTAACTTTTTATTTCTCTTTCTATTTTTCCTGGATAGGTAATCTTGAAACTTACTATCTCTTTCTGTCTCTTTATCTTTCTTTGTCTCTGGTTTTCAAAACATATATACCTTCTTTCTTGCTATCTTATAGCGTTCATATTTTTGGATAATATGACCCATATCGTCACTATTTGTACAGATCATAGTGTTGTTGTACAAATTAACTATGTGACAAGGAAATCGCACTCTCATCATTTGTGATTAGATCACCTTAGATATATAAATGAAGAGAGGTCCCTATGATTAGTTCCTGGATTGAGATGATATGAGACAGTATCAGTCCACGAAGGATAATCATTAATATCCCTAGCCGGAGTATTATCGAGACTGGACATCGATAATGCGGAATAGGCTAGTATTGCACTTGTGCGCGTTGTGAGGGCACAACGACATAGTTCTCATATATTTGGGTATTGGATACTCATGCAAGTGCGATAGGAGGTTATGTTTCACCGATGGTACGGGAAACAGCTTTGCTCTGGATAGACCCCTCGGAATCCCATTGGTATTATGACTATGTGTCTATGGGAATCCGACATCAGGGTAGGTGTGTATGGTCTTAACCTGAGACTTGCACCGCTAATGCTTACGACAATCAATATGCTTTAGTTGAGGTCGTCCAGGACTCTAACCGGTTCTGTGTACGCCAATGCTGGGTATATTGAGAATCGTAGAGTATTGGGTGTGATGTCAAGACGGAAGTATCACTCCAGTCATAGTGGAGATGATGTCACGCAGGATACGGTATTAGTGCTCTTAAGTGATGGCCGGCCATCGGGATATTATGACAAGGACATGTATATCCGATTATAGAGACTAGTTACCAGACATCCGATATGTGCTTCGGACGGGGCAGACACTTATCCAGCCCCAGCCCTAGCACGTGACTATCCGATACTGGACCGATATACACGATACTTGGTATACTACGCCTGATATAGATCTTAAATATTCATTAGATGAATATGACCGGAGAATTGGTTAGACTTCGTGCTTTGCTAGAAGCTGATCTTGTCTCGTAAATCGGTAGAACGTAGTACTTGGTACGTACGTGATTCGGATACTCCGACGACCGTATTTACTGCCGAATTATCCGGGGATCTCATGGGTCGCTTCCCGATAATACACCGATGACGCATAACTCGCACTCATTAATAATCTGGGATTATATAGAAGAAAGAGAAAATTAATCTAGGATTAATTACGGAGATATTTTATCTAGGATAAAATATCGTCTAAAGAGAGAGAATGATTAATTTGGAATTAATCGATAAATTAATATATTGGATATATTAAACGAAATTGGATTTCGACGCGGAATTGAAATTGGATTTTAATTCGGGCGAACGAATTAATTTAGAATTAATTCGTTAGCGACATGAATAGGGAATTCGCTAGGCGTTATCATTTAATTACGACGCAACGGAAAACTCGCTAATTTGGAATTAGCGAAACCGAGCCCGAGTGTGATTGCGAGCGCATTCGTATTTCGAATTCGAGTGCGGCGACGCAAGTCACATCAAGCGTCAAATCATTCGTCACATCAAGCGTCAAATCAAATGTCACTTTGAGTGATGTGATTGATTGATGTGATTGATTGATTGAAAGACTACATGTCACTTTAGTAAAGTGAAATGAATAGTTGATGGTTTTAGGTGAAATAGTGTTAGTTGGTGAGACTTTTACCATTTTAATTCTTTAATGAATTATTTGGTAATTGTTTAATGTATTTTTTTGAAAAATATATAAGGCATTTTGGAAATGCTTTACTTACCTAATTAACACATTTTCTCTCCATCTCTCATTCTCTCTATCTCACGCCCAAGGGGCTGTTTCTCCTTCTTCTTCACAGCTCACTGCCGTGAGCTTCAAGGGAGCAATGAGTGAGTTTTTGTGGAAAAAACTCAAGTGCTAGCACACTTACGAGACTTGTGAAGGTGTGAGGGAGGTTCACCCATGAGGCGGGATCCATTCGTTGAAGTTTGGAGCTTCAAATTTGGATCCAAAACTGCCCAAAACAGTGAGCAATTCTGCACAGCAGTGGTGCCAAACCAGTGAGCGTTTTTGGCTCCATTCGGCTTCAAATCGTCTCAACCGATCAATGTTTTTATGCTTATAATCGATCTGGGACCTTAATAGAAACCAACAATGGCATCAAGAGCCTAGGTTTGAGCATGAAAATTTTAGGGCTTAAAATTTGGGTAAACTTGTTTTGAGCATGATTTGAATGAATTGAATGTTTGAGTATGCTTATAACATGTTTAATTAGTGATTGATTGGATCAATTTAATGAAATATGATTGGATCAATTTTCCCCAAAAATTCATGTTGCCGAATGTGTAAATGTATTTGGAATTCTTGGAATTTTTCATTTTGATTCATTGGATGAGTTATAATGATGTTGGATGATGTTAATTTAATTTTGAATTGGATTTAATTTTGAATTGAACAAAATCCCCAAAATGCTTATGGTGGCCGAATGGTATATTGCCCTAATATCTTGGTAATTTTGATTTTGTGACATTGGATGTGTATGAAATCAAATTGGATGGTGATTTAATGTCGATTGTGTTCGATTGGATTGAACCAAATCGGACACAAAATCCCTCCTTGGCCGAGAGCTTAAAAGCATGTAATGGGTTTGATTTTTTCATTTATGTGTTGGACATGTGATGATGATAATGAGCATGATTAATTGGACTAATTTCATGTTTTGGAAATATTGAATTTGGGTGATTAATCATGTAATGCACTTTAGGTAATTAAATGCGGAATTGGATTCATGTAATTTAGTTATTTAGGCCTTAATTGGATTTGGGCTTATTATGTTGTAATTGGGCTAATTGGGCTTGATTTTATCAAGTTGGGTTTAGGCCAAATGGATTGGATCCAATTGGGCCCAAAACCACTACCATAAAGCCCAAATGCAACTTATAATCTTTAAAGTTTAATTGGGCCTAATGGGCCTAAATTGATTTCTAGGCTTATGGGGTTACTCCTTGATGGGCTTTGGTTTGCCGAAGCCACGCCTTAAAGAAATTAATTAAAGCCCATTAGACTTGAATTGAATTGACGTTGGACGTTAATCGGGCTTTGAGTCCCGACGCGATTAAATTTGGAATTTAAGTCGTTAAAGGTTTATTAAATAAAGTGTAATATTCAATTTGGAATTGAATAGTGAATTGGTATTAAATACATGTTAAATTGGATTTAATTATGTAGTTTAATTTAATTCAAGAATTCGTACTTTGAGTACTTATTCGCAAAAACGCGTTTGACTCGAGCAAAATCAAATCGTTGTTTGAACATTGGATGATCACATAATTATCAGATTAATTAATTTGATTAGATTGATTGATTGATAGCATGCTTTTGTGTGAATACGTGGTTGTGATGAATGAATAATGTATATCGGATGGATATTAGTCGGGTGGGGGCAATTTTGAAATTGTTGTAATAAATTCGATTTATTAAATTGGACCTGCGTGTCCAGCCTTATCACCTCTATTCTCTTTGTATTCTCTTCTCACATATTCCCCTCAATGTAAATGAGTTTCTTTAGAAGTGTAGTGTACCGGGTAGAAGTAATACAAGTGCTAGCTTGAGTGAGAAAGGGAGAGAGATTTGATCTAGGATCAATGTGTTTTAAGTATCAATCCGCATATCATTATTATTTATTTTCATACTCGCTTTATTATGTATTTAGAATGCATGTTTAGGGTGTATGATGATGAGACCTTAACAAAGATAATGAAATTGGTAGCCAATTTGCACGCGAAAAGCCCTCATCAAATATCATGCGTCTTTTCCTTCCATTGAGTGATTCTTACTCAAGATCCGAGATTGGCATGGGTTGTTGGCCAAAGTCAGCCCCGTCCGTCGAAGATGTATTTGAATCACGAAGCTTTGTTCCATATTGTGTCTTGTCCAAAGTGTGTTTGTTGGCCAAAGTCAAGACCACTTCTTGTCCATCGACATTGATTACGAAGCTTCCATGGTCAATGGGTCCGCGCTTGACTGGGATCATCAGGTTTGTTGTGCCAAAGCCAAGGCCTAGTTGATTCAGAGAAAAAGGTTAGGCTATATATTGGATATATAGGCATATATAAGATATATGTTTCGGACTTGGATGTCCACCTACCGGATCTAGGAGTTGGATGAGATCCAATTGATCTTAGAGATCTACCTAGTTATTATCATTACAATTGTTGGCCAAAGTCAAGATTGTGTGATATTTAACGGGATCCTAGCCCACTAGGAAACACGGTTTCCCGAGTACTCGACAGAGGGTTAGAGGCTCGACGAAAATAGTGGGAGGCAAGAATTGAATTTGCAATATTCGTTCAATTACTCGCCATACGCGCTCAAACAAATATCACTCGTCATATATTAAAAGTATTAGTTGGACTAATATTTAATGTTGTTTTAATAAAACAGTTGGACTGTATTATAGTTGATTATATATAATTGAATATATTAATCAATATATTTGAATTAATTAATTTCAGTTTACAGTTGATTTTATAATTGGATTATAGTAATCAATGTAATTGAGGTTAATTAATTTGGATTATATTTGATTATATAGTGTGGACTATTATAATCATTATAAAATATATAGTACCACTAATCGTTGATTAAATAGTTGGACTATTGTAATCAAGATAAAATTGAAAAGTTGGATATTTAAAATATAATCTGGGATTTAAATATTTTAAATGATTTAATTTTCAAATTGGGAAAAAATAATAGGTTACTTTATTTGATAAAATAACTTATTATACCTTAAGCCCAAAATTAAGCAAAATAAGTAGAGCATAAAATCTTTGGAAGATTTATGTGATGATGACTTTAATGCTTAATTTAATATACTTGTCATAAATCTAATTTTAGATTTAAGAAGTATTAAAATTGCATTATAATTCTTGGAGAATTAATTGACTATTCTAGAGGTGAAAAGTCAAAGTTTGCAATTGGGCATGTAGCACCAGGTGCACATCGTTTCGATATTCTAAAAACCCAAGGCTTGGCCTAAGGTTCCTGAAATATTGAAAATGATAATTGACATATCCCATAGTGACTACCCATTGGATATGGAAGACACGAAGGAATTAAAGAAAGGGCAAGGCTCTGACTTAAAAAATGTTTATCAAAGTTATGTTCACTACTAGTATTGAAATTAGATTTTAAATACTTAGTGTGGTACATAAAATATATGTATTGATGTTCAGAATCTGCTTTGAGCAGGATACTGACTCCAGGCTGAGATTGTTCTGCGAATCGGAAACGGGACGAAGTCGCTGTTTCGACCGTAGATACCTAAGTTTAGGAACTACCCTTCGGGTGTGTACTTAAATTGGGAACTGTTATAATGTAACTAGTTTGACTAGAGACATTATCTCTATATCAGTGTTTAATCCATTGTGGATAAACCTTTATATTCTAGAACACTAAGTGTTTCATTATATAAAGATGATACTGAGATAAACACATTAGATGTGAATAACAGAATTTATATTTTGAATATAATTGAATCTCAAAACATATAAAATGACTAATAAATAGCTCAAATTGATTTGATCAAGTAGAGACTTATTTGTGGCATTGTTGTCTGGGACACAATCAAACAAGATTCGTATATCCGCACTTTTGAAGAGTGGGTACTAGGACTGATTTGACTATTCAAATAAAGTCTACGATCTAGTTAGTTAGGTAAACGTACCTAAAACACTATTTACTTGGTAATAGTGAAAATGCCACCGATCTGTTAGCCCTATTCATGGTGAAGTTAGTGGGCCCATATCTAGTTAGGCTAGATGTGAACATGAATATTTCGTGACCTTAACGGATGTGGCATCACGTTATGGTTATGTGTTTCTTTTGAAGAACACAGATCGGAAACTTTTAGAGTTTCGACACGAAGTAGATAAACAGATCGGCTATAGTATTATACCGTCACGGTAAGACCGTAATGGAAAATACTTAAGCAGTAAGTTTCAAACATACATGAAAGAGTATAGTATTCTTTCAGATGAGGACTCCTCCCGAGACACGTCAGGTAGACGGTGTGTCCGAACGAAAACCGAATTTTGTTGGACATGATAAGGTTTATCACGAGTCGCTGTGAGCTACCATTTCCTTCAACGGATATATGTATAACAGTGCAAAACTTATTTAGAATAAGGTTCCATATAAATCTGTTTGACAGATATCATATAGGATATGAACAGGAAAGAAACAGGGTTTCTCATTCCTAATAATTTGGGTATGCCGGGCATAACGTTTGGATGATACCAAACTAAGGACCCAAATTGGATAAGTGCCATACATAGGTTATCCTAAGGGGAACCATAAGTGTAATACTTATAAATCTCACTTGAGAACAATATAATTGTTGCTCACCATGCGGTTTTCCTAAGAGGAACACCGATATGCAGTGGTCAGTGGGAGGATAGTGATACTCGATGAAAATCGGAGTAATACTATTCAAGGCACGAAGTCCGTAATGGAACACATATAGTTCATCAAGGATGAAACTAAACCATTAATCTTCGAATACACAAGAACCGCGTAGATCGGAGAGAATCAGGAAACAACCTGGGGTATGGGTTTCTGATGTAACCCCTTAAAGATGTAAATCTTATGGAGGTATACCAACCGACTACGTTTTGAGGAAGTGATACGAGGATATCGACTCCCTATTATGGCAAAGTGCCATAAGTCCGAAATGGATACCATATATAAAACTATGTTTGGATACTAGTTGTTGTACCGCAAGGTATTGTGCCTATTGGTACTATAAACGTCTTCAAGGAAGACATACATGGATGGCAACATACCAACGTACAAAGCTAGGCTTTTAACGGAAAGGTATCGTTATCAACATTGTGTTGATTACGGTTCAACCTTTTACCTGTTGCCTTGGTAAATCCATTTTGAAGATGCTTGTAGATACTGCATATTTCATTTATGAAATGTGTCAGTTAATGATCAAAATCGCTTTCCTGAAAAGGGAACCTCTTGGAGGATGCTTACAACATCCTGACGATTTTGTATAACCGACAAACAAGGTTTGCGGGTTATTCGATCCATGTTTGGATTGAAGCAGCATAGGTTCTTGGAACTGTCGTTTTGAAATAATCATAATGGTTAATGATTTGATTCAAAACGAAATGATTCTTGTGTATATAAGGAGGTTAGTGGGAGAGCACTGACAGTGAAATTCCCATAAAGCAATTGGTGAAAGCTTGGCTTTCATAAAAATTCTCCGTAGAATTCTGGGGGTAGTAAACCTTTATTCAATGAATAAAGATCTACTGGGATAGATTTGGAGTTGTTAACACTCTCTGGGAAATTGTACATTTAAAATGTACTTGATTTGGTGTCTCATATGCTTCGAGCATATGGAGTCACGACCAGGTCAATCCAAGTGATGGTCACTGGATTGAAGTTAAAGAACATCTGTTAGTATCTTAGAGAACTAAAGATGCTGTCTAAAACTATGGAGAAGGAGAACTTGAAGTGACTGGGATCACTGCTGCAAGTTTCCAAACAGTTAAATACTGCGGTACTATAAAAGTTTAAATAACGGGACAGTGAGCTGGAAATCTTCCAAGCAAGATACTGTTGCCGAATAAACAACAAATGCGATTATTGCTGCAGCTGAGGCAGCAATAAAGCCATTTGGGTCGATAATAAATCTAATTAGATTAGATATAGTTCTGTTAGCAGCTGAGCTAGGCGTCAGCACAAGGCTAAAGAATTAAAGGTCTCATCGACGATCCAGATATATACTTCTATATTCATCTGATTCGTTCGGATCATACATCGTGGCGATGTGATGATCGTATAAATCGCGTCAGACGATAATCATGCAAATCCGCTGACGAAAACTTTTCCTCAGCAATTTGAGCGAACCGTACATAGTTCGGGTGTGGGACACTGAGTGACTGGCTATGTGCCAAGTGGGAGATTGTTGGATAATATGACCCATAGCGTCACTATTTGTACAGATCATAGTGTTGTTGTACAAATTAACTATGTGACAAGGAAATTGCACTCTCATCATTGTGATTAGATCACCTTAGATATATAAATGAAGAGAGATCCCTATGATTAGTTCCTGGATTGAGATGATATGAGACAGTATCAGTCCACGAAGGATTAATCATTAAATATCCCTAGCCGGAGTATTATCGAGACTGGACATCGATAATGCGGAATAGGCTAGTATTGCACTTGTGCGCGTTGTGAGGGCACAACGGCATAGTTCTCATATATTTGGGTATTGGATACTCATGCAAGTGCGATAGGAGGTTGTGTTTCACCGATGGTACGGAAACAGCTTCGCTCTGGATAGACCCCTCGGAATCCCATTGGTATTATGACTATGTGTCTATGGGAGTCCGACATCAGGGTAGGTGTGTATGGTCTTAACCTGAGACTTGCACCGCTAATGCTTACGACAATCAATATGCTTTAGTTGAGGTCGTCCAGGACTCTAACCGGTTCTGTGTACGCCAATGCTGGGTATATTGAGAATCGTAGAGTATTGGGTGTGATGTCAAGACGGAAGTATCACTCCAGTCATAGTGGAGATGATGTCACGCAGGATACGGTATTAGTGCTCTTAAGTGCTGGCCGGCCATCGGGATTTATGACAATGTCATGTATATCCGATTATAGAGACTAGTTACCAGACATCCGATATGTGCTTCGGACGGGGCAGACACTTATCCAGCCCCAGCCCTAGCACGTGACTATCCGATACTGGACCGATATACACGATACTTGGTATACTACGCCTGATATAGATCTTAAATATTCATTAGATGAATATCACCGGAGAATTGGTTAGACTTCGTGCTTTGCTAGAAGCCGATCTTGTCTCGTAAATCGGTAGAACGTAGTACTTGGTACGTACGTGATTCGGATACTCCGACGACCGTATTTACTACCGAATTATCCGGGGATCTCATGGGTCGCTTCCCGATAATACACCGATGACGCATAACTCGCACTCATTAATAATCTGGGATTATATAGAAGAAAGAGAAAATTAATCTAGGATTAATTACGGAGATATTTTATCTAGGATAAAATATCGTCTAAAGAGAGAGAATGATTAATTTGGAATTAATCGATAAATTAATATATTGGATATATTAAACGAAATTGGATTTCGACGCGGAATTGAAATTGGATTTTAATTCGGGCGAACGAATTAATTTAGAATTAATTCGTTAGCGATGTGAATAGTGAATTCGCTAGGCGTAATCATTTAATTACGACGCAACGGAAAACTCGCTAATTTGGAATTAGCGAAACCGAACCCGAGTGTGATTGCGAGCGCATTCGTATTTCGAATTCGAGTGCGGCGACGCAAGTCACATCAAGCGTCAAATCATTCGTCACATCAAGCGTCAAATCAAATGTCACTTGAGTGATGTGATTGATTGATGTGATTGATTGATTGAAAGACTACATGTCACTTTAATAAAGTGAAATGAATAGTTGATGGTTTTAGGTGAAATAGTGTTAGTTGGTGAGACTTTTACCATTTTAATTCTTTAATGAATTATTTGGTAATTGTTTAATGTATTTTTTTGAAATATATAAGGCATTTTGGAAATGCTTTACTTACCTAATTAACACATTTTCTCTCCATCTCTCATTCTCTCTATCTCACGCCCAAGGGGCTGTTTCTCTCCTTCTTCTTCACACTCACTGCCGTGAGCTTCAAGGGAGCAATGAGTGAGTTTTTGTGGCAAAAACTCAAGTGCTAGCACACTTACGAGACTTGCGAAGGTGTTAGGGAGGTTCACCCATGAGGCGGGATCCATTCGTTGAAGTTTGGAGCTTCAAATTTGGATCCAAAACTGCCCAAAACAGTGAGCAAATTCTGCACAGCAGTGGTGCCAAACCAGTGAGCGTTTTTGGCTCCATTCGGCTTCAAATCGTCTCAACCGATTGATGTGAGTATTCCGCAACTTCGTCGATATGTATTCGCAATGTTTTTCATGCTTATAATCGATCCGGGACCTTAATAGAAACCAACACATATTCCATTCCCTTGGGTAACTCTTCTTATATTTTACTATCAGATTTCATAGCATTGTTTGTACTTCTGGTAATAGGCTGAATATCTTCAAGAAGATTCCTAACTTGGATCTAGAGTGTAATTGTTCTCGCGAGGAATACTATTTGAATGATCTAAGAAAGCTTACTAACCTGTCTATAGAACTTTGAGGACATACTCGAGGATCATATACTGGAGAGGTAGTGCCCTGCATACAAGTATCTCGAACATACTATGTATACAAGACCCCATCACTCTACCCACTGCAGTCACTGACTCCCTAGACCATGCTCTGATACCATCTTTGTAACATCTCATGCCGGTAACATCTCCCAGATCGGGGATGTTACAATTCACATGGCTATGAGTTTGGTATAATAGTAGAATTTTCCCTAATATATAAAGGGATCGAGAATTCATTATAAGGGGTTGGTTAATTTTATTTCATACTTCGCTTGTAATAGAGAATAAAAAGCTTAAGTGAGAGTGAGCTTGTAAGAGGTCGGTCAGACGAGCTCGAGAGATAGGCAGGTCAGTCATACCCGATCATGTAATAAAAGCTTTCTTTTTCCTTCTGACCGTGGATGTAAGTTGGATCCATTCTATCGAACCGCGTTAAAACCTCTGTTTTGTCTGTATGTTTTCCATCTTTTGCTAAGTTTGCCTTTTGTTGTAACATCTCTGTCCAGTAGATGCTACCGGCAGGGAATAGGCCGTCCTATTCCCTTGAGCCTCTAACTTTCTGACTTGGTCAACACTGCCAAACTCATTTGAAATACAACTCATGCATAGAGACTGATGCCCAACTCATAAACATGAAATGCAACTCAAAACTCATCACTATATACTCAACATTATTCATCTATATGACTCTGTTCATAGACACTTGTAACTCATCACAAGACTCATACACATCTAATATCTGACATACAACTTTACTTGACACTGACTATGCCGAAACTTTGTACACGACTTGGTGGACCAGACACCCTAGTGACTGCCATCAGTATCCATCCTCTCGAACTCGTCCTTCAGGTAAACTTGTAAACAGAAACACTAAAAGTGGGGGGTTCGATCGTTTGAACGACCTAATGAGTCGATAATTCAAAACAGGAATTGAAATACTTTTTAAAGATCCACTGTTCTAAAATCAAAGTCGTCCCAAGGAAATCATCCTCATTATTTTTTGTTTTGTAAGAAGTGAAGTCATCGGTTTTTATGTTAAAATACCAGGAAAATATATATCGACACTTGTCATCCTTGTATTTTTGGTGAGAGGCTCATAATTCAAAACACAATAATGGTTTGCATGCAAAATATATATATTCTTTTGGAAATAAAATTCAGACAGATTTGGCACTGAACTAATATGGTAACTGGTTTTTAACATTTATTTGAATTTCCTGTACAGTTGAGGTTTACTTATATTATTGAATAATAATTTATATATAATTAAATATTAACGGTATATTATTATCAAAAGAAACTCCCAAATTAAATTTTTTTTTAAATAAAATAAAAATAAAAAAACTCATTACAATTCAACTCAATACCAATCCAAATTCCTTGAACATAATTTATGCCACAAAAAGTTTCCTTTTATCATCGTCCATTGGATCCTGACAAGGTACTTCCCAAAATAAGCCGCAATTATTTTAAACCTGATTTTATAATAAACATTTTGATAGTATGAACCAACATACAAATTGGTATATAAAAAGAAGAAAGAGACTTTGAAACGAAAACAGAAAAAACATCAATGGGTTCACTAACAATTCATTTGTTGATCATTATTTTTGCTGTTACATTTTTTGCAGATGAGATAGGTGCAAAATTTGATTGCTGCAAAGAAGACATTAGGCATGTTCGGATGACAAATAAGATAGCGCCAGGCGTCGATCTTACTTATAATTGCAAGTCCGGAGACGATGATTTGGGGAAAAGAGTACTTCATTATAACCATTATTGGGAGTTTCAATTCAGGCCTAATTTTTGGGGCAGAACACTATTTTACTGCTGGTGGAGTTGGCAAAATGAGTTTCATTGGTTTGATATTTATATTAATCACAGAGACTATGGTTTGGGGCTACAATTGGAATGGCTGATACAACCAAATGGGCCTTGCATGCTTAATAATAAAACTAAAAAGTTTGACATTTGTTATCCCTGGAATAAGCCTGACGATCATTAAGAGTTTTCTGTTTTGTATTTGAAGGCTTATCCGTACTTTTTTTAATGAATAAATTAGTAAATGAATTACAATTACTTTGCTGGATTACTTGCCTGATTTTGATTTTGTTTTTCTTTTGAGATTGATCCAACGGTTTGCATATGAATTTAAATAGATGGCATTATTTTTTTACAAGTAAATGAACTTTTTTTTCGTTGCAATTCAAGGGGTTTGATCGCCTCGGAAGGCATAATCGAGTAGTTTTTCGAGCCTATTAATGAAGTTTTACACTTGGGTTCGAGACTTAGGTGAGGTAAGAGATTAAAAATATATTTGAATTTATCCATTCCTTATTTAATTTTAAAAAAAATACTTCCAAGTCTTGACTAAGTGGTTCCGTAACCGCAATTAGTGTTTGAATCGTGAAAAATATTTGGGAGTCAAAAATTAATTTTGATTTTATCCACAATTCCATTTTAAAAAAATATTAGAAAAGAAAATATATATTACTAATTATATTGGAGAACATAATGATATTGGAGAATAAGAATTTGAGTATTGAAAAAGCGTGATTCGAAATGACCGGTCACTCATATTTTTCATATTTTTGAAGTCATTCTGTTGCAAAATTCGAATAGTGCATAACACGAAACATTTTTGTCTTCGAAAAATCAGGTCAATCGGAGTTCATTTGCTATTTATATAGTTAAAACAATGAAACTTCCTCATATAAAAATTAATTTTGATTTTATCAACAATTCCATTTTAAAAAAATATTAGAAAAGAAAATACATATTACTAATTTCAAACCTGATATTGGGGAACAAAATGATATTGGAGAATAAGAATTTGAGTATTTAAATAGCGTGATTCGAAATGACCGATCACTCATATTTTTCATATTTTTTATATGAGGAAGTTTCATTGTTTTAGCTATATAAATAGCAAACGAACTCCGATTGATCTGATTTTTCGAAGACAAAAAAGTTTTGTGTTATGCATTATTCGAATTTTGCAACAGAATGACTTCAAAAATGTGAATTTTCGAAGGAGTACATTGTTAGGGCCTATTTGTAATTTCGTGGGGCTGTTTTATAATTTTCAAGAAATTGTCTATATATATCGAAAGATTTCATAAATTACCAAATTGCCAAAAGTTATCCAAAAACCCTCACATGACTCCCCATTTTCATGTAGAGAGAGAAGTGGCCACTGGCTAGCCATCCGCCACGCCGACTAGCACGACTGTATTGGCTGGTGCGTTCGGCCACCATACATCGGTTGGTGGCCGGCAATCGGCCGAAGGTTGGCGAAAACAGTAAAAAATAAAGGTGAAATGAGCGGTCTAAACTACTCAGCCCAAGCTCGTCACTTCGTTTCATGACACAATCCACCCACCAAATCAAAAGCTCGTAGAATGTACTACGAGGCTGTGGTAACTATTTTTATCATTTGGTTCCTGGTTTCATGTAAAATAAGGCAAAAATGAAATATGAATGGTAATACCCATTCACACGATTGCTTCAATTTGAATTCTGTCGATTCCTATCCGTTATTGGGAGCATTAAGAGACCATTGGTACCCTTGGAATTTCAGTACGACATCTCGATAAAAACTCGCTCTTTTCAAGTTAAGAGTATTCAGATGCTTGTAGTAAATTCTTATGTATTGATGTGTTTTAAGTTAATTGTGCTAAAATGTATTGAACTTGTATAGTTGGTAGAATCCAAGTTAAATCGGGACGAATTACATTGATTCGGTGGGTTAAGCGAGTTTCCACTAAAATATAACGGTATCTTTAAACCTAACCAAACCCTATATTTATTTATAGATAGAGGTTTCAAACCTATCTTTATTTCCACATGTACACATGTCATCTATGTCTGTCAATTCCAAGTATACCACCAATTTCAAGTATAAAACTCGTAAAATAATGTAGGGGTTTTCGGGGAAATACCTGGTAACGCAGCGGAACGCGGAAAATCAATATTTTTCGATTTCAGTAATTTTTCTTGAATCAATTAAATAAACTTATTCATTTTAATTACCCAATACTTAAAAACTGAAATTTTCCTAAAGAAATCATATTTCTTGAAAATTATTATTGGACTCCTATACTTTGCATTTTGTTCATTTTAGTCCTCAAATTTTCAAATATAATTTTGGATGATTCCAAATCAATTCTAAAATGATTTCCAACATGTCAAATACATGAGATTACAAATTGCAACATGAACCCCTTAATTTCGTCAAATTGCCGTGAGCCCCTATACTTGGGCAAATTGTGCATTTTGCTCTTTACTTGTTCAAAATATGTCAAGATCAAATTCAATCAACCCAAAATTAAATATGAATCATATACACACCATAATACATCACATATATGAAAAGCCCTAAAATTAGATTAGGTTAAGAACCCTAATTTCACAAATTACTCCAATTGATCAATTTACACTAAATTGAATAAATTCAACACTTTAATCAACTCTTTAAAAACCAAGTAAGTCTCACCACTTGAAATAACTTAAGAAAAATTCTAGATTATAAATGAGTGGCCTAAAAACTCTATGACAACTTGATTACTAATTAATCATTATAATGCTTAATAACCAATTATAAGCATGCTTTATTTAAACACACATGCAACATTTTTTCCAACCAATTAATATACATAATTAAAGAGTAAAGAAAAATATGTTGAAGCTTAGAAACATGGAAATAATTTTCATGTTGAAGAAAATGAGAAAATACTTACAAAATAATTTTTCTTTAAGCTTTTCTTTTATCTTTCAAGCTTTACTCTCAAACCTATTTTCTTAGCAAATATTTGGAAACTTGTATTGTGAAACAAAAATGAAACAAAAATCTTATATACTTTTTTCAAATTGTCTAGAATTACTATAAAAAAAAATACAAGATTTTTTTTCATTTTTTTGTTTCAAAGTCATTAAATGGTAAATGCTTTTAGATTACTTGTTCTATTTTATAACCTTTATCATAAAGTGAATCCAATGCATCTTCAGGTACTATTATCTTTCTTAGAGCTTCTACCATGGCATGCATGTGCTCTTAAGAGGCCATAATAACTCACATATGCTCACTTGTGCCCGTGTCTTCTTCAATTGACGCAACACAGTATCCCTCTCGGTGTTATCAGTATTCTCCGTCACCTCTCGACCTTATGTTAGCATTTCTTTGCCTTTACCTGTTACATCACTGTAAAAACATCCACTGCAAGTCATCCCCTTACCTCATCTTCATCACTGCTCGAGAAATTTTCCCAAAAATCTCTCCCCTGTTATGTTTCATCTTTACTGCTGCTATCTCATATCCCTATGCAATAAGCTTGGTGGTTGAGAGTTTTGAGGGCAAAGCTTTCGGACAGGCCGAAGTTGATCATGTAGGTGAGTGGTGGAACAGAGTGGTAGTTGGGTAGAGGGTTTCTGTGTATGTTGGGTTGATCTTTTTCCGGATGGAATATCTTATGGGTGTCAATGAGGTCTTGGATCTCATGCCTAAGGCGGGTTCAATTGTCAATTTCATGGCCTTTTTGCTGATGGAAGTGACAGTATAGGTTTAGGTCGAAGTGGTGTGGCACAGGGTTCAGAAGTGGTTTTGGTTCTAAGGGTTTTAGGACCTGAAGGCCCCTCATTGGTCTTTCTATTCTGGTCGTAAGACTTTCTATTCTCGGCTTTCTCTTCCTTGATATCTATGATAGTTTCTCTTAACTGTCGAAAGTCACTGATCATGGAGGTCATCCTCCTCAGCTTCTTATAAATGGAGGGCTTTGTGCCCTTAATGATCATCTTAATCTGGTCCTCCTCCGAGGGCCGTGTCTGTATCTTCAATAGTTGGCTTCTCGAGCGATCCACATAATCTTTGAAGCTCTCTTCTAACTTCTGCTTGGTGTTTTCTAGATCATGGAGCGACAAGTCTATCTCCATATCTGTGACATATTGGTTCAAGAATGCCTCCGCTAATGGACCTCCAGTCATCCCTGACCTTTCTCTCCAAGCCATGATACCATACTGTGGGCGCCGCCTCCAGTGACATCCTAAACATCTTCTGCACCTGGCGCTTCGACAAACCCACTGAACTCATCACTGAAACATATTGTCGGAGATGGACCCTAGGATCTCTATTTCCGTTGAAATTGGCCATGTCAGGCATTTTAAAATGGGGAGGCAGCTGTTCTTCGAAAGTCATCGCATTATAGTCTAATAGATCTCCATGTTTTCCCTTCATCTTACAGGTAACTGACTCTTCTTGTTCTCTGAGTTTCTGTAACTCTGCCTAAGGCCCGACTATCCTTCCCGCGATATACTCAGCCATGTCATCATCAAAAATAGGGATTTCTTCACTCACCCTATTCGGGGGCTCCTCACGTCTTCCATGTTTATTATTTCATGTTCCCACTGTGCGGGGTACTGTCAGATTGGCCACAGTGTGTGTCAAAGCTTGTTGTTTCTCGATAATTTTGGTGATGTTGGTCTCCAATTGATCCATACGGGAACCTTCACTGCCTGAGGCATCCATGCTTGCTAACCTCTTCTTGACAAGTCTCCATTCTTCTCTAACCCAACAGATATCTATAATGGCTTTTAAGACAACGGGTCAGCATGATGCATGTATCCATGCGATGCATGAGATACATGTGGTTATCAAAACAACATATACCCTTCCGACCTTATTCCTCCCACACACGTGGTAAGTCCATTTCTGCCCTAGGTATGACTCATTTATGCACCAATGTGGGATACACAAAATTGTTCTCTCTTACGCTATAGGGGTGAACCTTGGCTACCTTAGTCCATTTTCATCCGTAAAAGAAAAAGACCATCCATTTACAAGATTGATTAAGCCTATTATGGGGATCGTGCCATTATCTAGAAATGACGAGTTGGGCCCTCGGTAATCACGGTTGTGGCAGAGACAGACTTGGAGATATCTAAAAGTATAAAAATATGTCATAACAAGGCATATCCTTCCTGGATGAAAACCAGTGCAGATATCGGACTCATGCATCTGGCATATTCGGATCATGTTTGGACCTTCTAAGCCCATCAAGGCTTTCATACAAGTTGGCCCGTTATCATTTTAAAGCATTCAATCATGTTATCGCGAGGTGTAAACTTGTCCCAGTTTAAATGGCCCAATAGGTTTACACTTTTACGATAAGGTGGCTAAATAACTTTAAATGATAGGGGGCCTAAACACAAGACGAGAAGCCCAAATGGATCCAAATGATAATGGGCCCAAACACAAGCATGGGGGTAGCTTCTATAGGACACATAACTATGGTCCGTATGTAGGCTTACAAGAGTATGGATAAGACTCTCATCGGTAAAAGGTTTGCACACAACTAAGTCTCCCCATTCAAGGGGTTCTAGCAACCAAGTGATCATGCTTTTTTTATACCCTAGGGTACGTGCCAACGAGTGATGGTTATCATCACATAATGATCCACCGCCTTGAGTGAAAGCTACTTCACGATACATGACGCCATTGGGGGTAAAAATGGTATACAAAATATATGAGACTTGGTTAACCAAAGCCAAAGCCACAGACACTACAAGGCATTGTTTCGGGGCCGATTCTCTATCCCCATTGGAGTTGCCATCTGTAGGAGCGAAGTAAGGTTTACCGCTATGCCTATGATGTTTAGCGACCAGGACACTGTTGGGCTCGCAGCCCTTAGAGAGTACAGATTAGCCCGTGGGGGACTAAATTGGAGAATGAATGAGTCGCCACCTAGTGTGAACTGGGAAAGATTTAAGGCCGCACTCACCCCTTACAAGGGAAGATCTCAAACCGTTGGGTTCAAAATGGTCTCTTACTTATTCCAGTATAATGTACGGGTTTACACAATGGTATAGTCAAGTCTTAATGCAATTCATGCAAGGCAATTCAAATAAACATAAATTTGCACACCCATAAATATTAATAGGAATAATATGGCTCCACGCAAAGATATAATTAAATCAAGAATACGAGGTGCGATAACGAAAATTATAATAAAAAATTCAAAAGCAAATGATTCATTAAGATAAATGGCAAACAAAAAGGAGGTCAATTACGCATATATGAGTATTTTCCGAGTGACACGTGGAGTTGTATCCCAAGTACAAACCACACTACCGTCCATTCAGATTTGGCTATGTAATTTAGTCTGGTTTCCATCCGATACACCGCAAGGGATAATGACACACATAATTATCAATGCCATGTGAACGGACATAAGAAAATATAACCATACATATACGGATAATCATCAACATGAACAAACATAAACAAAATAAAGGCGAAATAATAAAATAATATTAAAAGTGAATAAAAATAAGTAACGAAATGCCGAAGAATAAATGTAGCCAGAGATTTGGCTATTTTTTTATGTAGGGATTCGCATACCCGACTGGACGTATTTCACATCCAGCCAAGCATGTAGCGCCTAGAACTATAAAAATAAATATGGAAATGGTGCCCTCAGGTCTTACCTTTTAAGTTGCTTTCTCGGAAGTGCGTTAGGTCATCGCCAGAAGGATCGAAGTTTGGTTTCAAGGTTTGGTTCGCTATTTCTGGTTGCTGGTTCGCTATTTATGACTGATGGGTTGCTATTTCTAGTTGCTGGTTCGCTATTTCTGCTCGCTGTTTCACTATTTCTGCTCACTGGTTCAATATTTATGCTTGTTGTTTCGCTATTTTTGCTCACTAGTTTATTGTTTGCTATTTCTTCACGTTATTTGTTGTTTCTCCATGCTATTTTTTATTTCTGCTGGTTTCACGTCTGTCTGCACATCCCGATCTCTGGGTTCTGCTAATGCTGGTTCCGGCTGTCATGGTTTTTTTTGGTTTTTTCAGTGATCCTTTTTCTTTTTTTTTCTCTTCTTTTCTCTCTGTTTTTTCTATTTTTCGGTGATTTTCTCTTCTTTTTTTTTCCCTTCAAGTTGCCGCCCAAAGAATAAGAAGAGCCTCCATTTTATAATGATTTGAAGGGATCTCCAAATAGGGAAACAAATCATGTTTATTTTGGAATATATTATCAAATTATTTTGGGAATAAAATCTTATAAATTTATTGATGAGAAGATCTCAAATCTTGTTAAATTAGTAAGTATGGGATCCCAAAATCTCACTAAATTGGAAAGTGTTGATGCTCTCATATTTGGGAAGATTATGCATGGGCTGCATGGGCCGATTGCATGGGGTTTTGGGCCGCGTGGATGGGGTGCATGGGAGGTCCGAAGCTAAGGTTTAAAGCAGCAGCTGACTGAACGAGTCCGAGGAGGGCTAGTGAGTCCGGATCCAATGAGGTGCTAATTTTGGAGGTTTTCCTCCCTTCCGGCATTCTTTATTCGCAACTTCCGCAACTTTTCAGGTAGTGCCTCCATACAAGGCTCATCATCAGGCTCATGTAAAAATGCAGTGTTTATAATATAACAAGCCTGAACACGAGTAAGATGTTAATTAAACCTGAGTAAGATTCCTTCCTTTCTACTAAGATTCCTTTCCTCATCAAAAACTTCTTCTAGTAGACCCAATAGCCATGAGTATCTCTTATAGATAGTAAAGTTTTCCCCCGAATAGCGAAACTAGTCAGAAAAAGAAGATAAATAAAAGATCAGGATTAGTCAATGTAGAAGTTCTAGATACCCAAACTCAGATCTGTGAGCAAGTAAAATGAAAGACGTAAAGAGAAGTGATTAGTTATCTTAACCAAAGAAACTGATATAGGGTAAGATCTGATTTACCAAAATCCTCGCCTCCTAGTGATTCCAGTAAGGAAGTTGTCCTGACAGAGCCTATCTCATGCCTATTCTACATGAGTAATAGACTATACCAGGACATAAAAAATTAGAATAGAGACAATGATATCTATAAGTATGTAAGAGCTTATCCCAATGTTTTTTCCAATATAGATGAAGATAATCGTATGAAAGCTCGGTATCTATAAAGCTATATCCTGAGATAGAGATAGTGAAACTTGAGGGATAGATCACCCAAAAAAGGGTCTGAGGAAAGCTTCCGAAGTTAGGAAGAAAAGAACCCCATATAGTCCAAGAATCTAGGCAAGTCAGTACGAGGCTTGCATTATTTATAAAAATAAAATCCTCAGATTATACCAAACATAGCAGAAACCTATAGATCCAAATAATGCCATTAGGAATCTATGGAAGTATAAAAATGAATAGACCCGTGAGGTTGGAGATGATTAGGAATGACAAGGGTACCAGTATGAACAATAGAACTGAGTGCCATAGCTATAACTTATGGAAAAAGTAGAGAGTAGAGAGCAGAGATCTAGAAAATAGCCAATAAGAATGAACCATCATTCACCTTGACAGCATGGATTAAAACCAATGGATAGGATTTGAAAATAATAAAGAAATCTACGGAAAGCAATATGGAAGTTCAGTTTATGTAGTAACAATGGATAATATGCTTTGAAATAGTAATGTAAATGGGAACCTCAACATAGTTGATCAGAATTACAGAAACCTTAAGATTTAGGGTAGTCAACGCAGATTCTGACAGTATAAGTGATAATTCTTCTGTCTAGTAGTTTCGACCCCCAGTAGGTGTATAGGCACCCAATCAAACCATCGTTGGAGTTAGATAGTTAACCGAAACATGTATTTTTCCAGATCTTCAAGGAAAACAAGTATTCATCCCTCAACTTATAGTTTAGGAAGGACTTGAACAAGTAAGGAATAGCATCAGACAAAATAGAAAGACCACGAGACAGCTAGACAGCCGAACCATTGAGTTTAACGGAGCATAGATAAGAAACATGAGATAGGATAGTCTGAAGTCATGGTGAGTCGAGCCAAATATAGAAATCATCATTATATTGGAGACCCTTAAGAGAGTTAAGGCTCAATAGCATGACGGGACCAGGGAGAGCGATTCCCAGAAATATAGTAGATAACTCTTAAGGAGTCTTAATGTACTGATTGGGAAGAAATAGATGGAGAGCAGTACTGAAACCAAAAAAAATAATTAGTAGAAATGTCTTAAGCAAACAAAGTTGATAGAGTTTCAGGAGAGTAAAGATGAGAGGATTTCAAGGAACTGAGATAAGAAAGAAATCTATGTAGCAGGGTAAGCTTTTTAAGGAGGAATAACAATAGGGAATATAATAGGTCTTTGAGAAAAAGTAAAGACTTAAGGTAGTTAAGCAACAGAGACACCATGGTATAGTATTTTAGAGAGCATGACTCTAAAGAAGGTTCATAATAAGAAGTAGTATCACCAATAGTCGGAATGAGGATCTAGAGTGAAATAAAGCAGGAAAACTCAAGTAGTATCTAGCAGAATAATTTTAGTACAAGAGTCGACACCAGATGGGTAAATATGGGAGTTCTAGGCTTATAGATAAACATCAAGTACAACCACTATATGGGTAGGTAATGAGGCTACCACCACTAAAAAGACATAAGGACCAATCCCCACCCTCCCAACCCCTTGACAGACAATAGCAGCAAAGATAGACCTCGATAATTACCTCAAAGATATTCCCATAAACAAATGGATACACTGTAAAAATAGGACCGAAATATAAAAGTCTTCAGATTTAGTACAAGAACGCGGTAAAAAGAAGAAATTGGCATTAAGTAAACAGGTTTAGAAGAAAGATAGTCTATATGAGATGATTAAGAGAGAAAATGGTAGTCATGCAATTATAGAAGGCAAAAGAACCAGCGATAGACATAACCCGAGAATTATAGGAGTTGATACCTCTGCGGATAAAAAGACAGAAGCATAGACTACATAAGTTTAGGTATAGAATAGAGCAAGAAATAAGATAAAGGACAACTAGTAGAATACTTGAAGATAGAGCTGTCGAAGAAAGACAACACTAGAGAAGATATTAAATTAATAATGTCATAAGTACACAGGTACTAAAATAAACTTTTTATAGTTGGGCCCAGTAGTGCTACAGAATGACAATATTCTCGACGTTTAGATAAGATTGAAAATTGCATTAAAGAAGAAACGAAAAATATATAAGCAATGACCAGAATCAAGTAGTTAGATTTCACATTAATAATAAGGAATAACATCTTAAAAGTTAGAATATTGGGAAAACCCTAAAGATGAGCCGGGAGTATGTAAGAGCTTGACTATGAGGTACTAGTCCCTCAAATCGGTAGAGACTAAAGAATGTAAAGGACATAGCTATTAGTGATTAAATGTTGGACAGTTATGACCCATAGCGTCACTATTTGTACATATCATGGTGTTGTTGTACAAATTAACTATGTGATAAAGGAAATTCCTCTCTTATCATTTGTAATTAGATTACCAAGATGTATAAATGATAGGAGGTCATTATGATTAGTTCCTGGATTGAGATGATATGAGACAGTATCAATCCACGAAGGTTTAATCATTAAATATCCCTAGTCAGAGTATTATCGAGATTGGACATCGATAATGCGGAAAAGACTAGTATTATACTTGTGCACGTTGTGAGGGTATAACAACATAGTTCTCATATATTTGGGTATAGGATACTCATGCAAGTGTAGTAGGAGGTTGTGTTTTACCAATGGTACGGAAAACAACTTCGTTCTGGATAGACCCCTCGGAATTCCATTGGTAGTATTACTATATGTCTATGGAAGTCTGAATCATGGTAGGAGTATTTGGTCTTAACCTGAGACTTTCACCGCTAATACTTGCGACAATCATTGTACTATGGTTTTGGTCGTCCAAGACTTTAACAGGTTCTGTGTACGCCTCTTTTGGGTATATTGAGAATCGTAGTGTATTGGGTGTGATGTCGAGATAGAAGTATCACTCCAGTAATAGTGGAGATGATGATCACGTAGGATATGGAACTGGTTCTCTTATATGCTGCAACTATCGGGATATTATGACTAGGTCATGTTTATCCAATTATAGAGACTAGTTAATAGAGATCTGATATGTGCTTCGTACGGGGCAGACACATTTCCAGCCCCAGGCCTAGCACGTGACATCCGATACTGGATCGAGATACCCTATACTACGTATACTGCGCCTGATATAGATCACATATTCCTGTAAGGATATTTATGGATAATTGGGTAGGCATGGCGCTTTGCTAGAAGCCAACCCTGTCTTGTAAATCAGTACAAATGTAGTACTAGGTAATTACGTGTTCGGATAGTCCGACGACCGTATTTACTACCAACATATCTGGGGATCTCATGGGTCGCTTCTCGAAGATTCACCGATGACGTATGACTCGCACTTTATTAATATGGGATTAATTAGTTGAGAGAGAAAATTAATCTGGGATTAATTACGGAGATATTTTGTCTGGGATAAAATATCATTAAAAGAGAGAGAACGATTAATTTGGAATTAATCGATAAAATAATATATTCGATATATTATACGAAAGTGGATTTCGATGAGGAATTAAAATTAGATTTTAATTCGGGCAAACGAGTTAATTTGGAATTAATTCGTTAGCGACGTGAATAGTGATTTGCTAGGCATAATTATTTAATTGCATCGCAACGGAAAATTCATTAATTTGGAATTAGCGAACCCAAGCCCGGGAGTGTGTGCGAGCACACTCGCATTTCGAATTCAAGTGCGGCCCATAAGTCACATCAAGCGTCAAATCACTAGTCAATCAATTGATGTGACAACTTATCACTTGATTGATGTGAATAGTTGATGGGAGTGGTTAAGGCTTTAAAGGCTTTGACTTTTGGAAATTTGGTTTAGTTTTTGGCATTTAATTTTTTGGAAAATCAAAACCATATAATACTTAACATATTTTCCTCTCTCTTTCTCTTTTATCACTCACGGTTGGAGCCAAAATCCCCTCTCTCTCTCACGGTCTTGGACCATATTTTTCTTCTTATGTTTTCTGCAACTGTCGTGAACAAATGAGAAGAAAAGTGATGATTTTGTTGCAAAATCAAGAGTGCTAGCACACAATGGAGTCATCCTAAGGTGATAGGGAAACCTACTTGTGAGCATGGAATCACTTCACCAAGCTTGGAGCATCAATGGAGGACCATGGCCGATTTTTTGGGGAGCCAAAACTGCTCACTGCCGTAAGCTTCCAAGGATGGTAAAAAAATTTTTTGTTCTTCGACGCATCGCCTCAACTGATCGATGTAAGTATTCCGCAACTTCTTTCATGTATTCGCACATATGTTTCATTGCTTTATTCGATCCTCGGGACCGTAGAACCCCAACAATGGTATCAGAGCCAGGTTGAGCATGAAACTTGGATTTAGGGTTAAAATTGGGTAAATTGATTTTGAGCATGATTTGATTAAATTAATTGATTGAGTATGCTTGAATGATGTTTAATTGAAGTTGTATTGGATCAATTTCATGAAAATTGGATTGGATCATTTTTCCCCAATTTTTGAGGCTTGGCAGAGAATAAAGAACCCTAATTGTCATGGTAATTTTTGTGTTTTTGATCATTGGATGAGTTGGAAAATATTGGGTAATGTTGATTGTGGATTTAATTGGATTGAATTCGAATTAGACATATAAAACCCCAAATTGACGTGACTTTAGCATGAATAAATGGGTTTGATTTTTGATTAAAATGTGTTGGACATGTTTTGATGCTAATGAGCATAATTAATTAGGCTAATTGGTGTTTTGGAAATATTAATTTAGTTAATTGATTATGGCAATACACTTTGAATAATTAAATTGTGAAATTGGAATTTTGGAATTTATTATGTTGGCCTTAAATTGGATTTGGGCTTGAAAAGTTGTAATTGGGCTTTAATGGGCTTGGTGTACCAAGATTGGTTTAGGCTAAATTGGTTGGATCTAATTGGACCCAAAACCATTTCCATAAAGTCCATTATGACTTAATGGACTTTTAAAATTTTAATTGGGCCTAATGGGCCTAAATTGGTTTCTTCTAGGCATATAAGGGTGATTCCTTAAATGGGCTTTGGTAATTGGGTTTGACCCATGTTGACCAAAAGTCCATGCCTTAGAAATTAATTAAAAGCCCATTGGACATTAAATTAAATTAACATTGGATGTTAATCGGGCTTTGAGACCCGTAACGATTAGATTTGGAATCTAAGTCGTAAAGGTTCGTTAATAAAGTGTAATATTTAATTTGAAATTAAATAGTGAATTAGTATTAAATGCAAATTAAATTGGATTTAATGTGTAGTTTAGTGTAATTCAAGAATTCGTACTTTGAGTACTTATTCGCAAAACGAGTCGGACTCGCGTAAAATCAAATCGTTGTTTGAACATTGGATGGTCATTAATTATCAAATTAATTAATGGATTAGATGATTGATAAAATGCTTGTGTGAATACATGGTTGCGATGCATGAATAATGTATATCGGATGGATATTAGATGGGTGGGGTAATTTTGGAAATTAGTGTAATAAATTTAGAATTTATTAATTGGACATGCGAGTCCAGCCAATTACCTCCTTACTCTTTGTATTTCTCTTCTCACCTATTCCCCTAAAAGTAAATGAGGTTTCTTCAGAAGTGTTATGTAACGGGTAGAAGTAATACTTGTGCTAGCGGGAGAGAGGAAATGGAGAGATTTGTTCTAGGAACAATGTGTAAAGTAACCATCCGCATATCATTATTATTTATTTTACGCGCATTATTATGTGTTTAGAATGCATGTTTAAGGGTGTATGTGTTGGAAATTCTAATCCATGTCCCAAGATCAAAAGAGCAAACAAATATATATAAATGAATGAACAATAATGAAGTATGGCGGAATCATACTCACAAAGATCGGAATGCGGATGCTTTGATGAAATAAAACCACCTCCTTTGTGCTTTGGATGATTCGGCCAAGGT
>SKCR01046074.1:0-76313 GCA_019454045.1 Zanthoxylum bungeanum | reverse complement strand
TACTATATTAAAATACATGTTGTGGCCCTTGAGTAGATAAATATGCATATATTTTAAAATGATGTATGTTGTGGCCCTTGAATAAAATGAAAAATGTGTCGCCTCTCGTGGTATATAGGATGGAAACCCGGACATAAATTTCATAGCTGATTCCGAATGGACGGTAGTATGATCTGTACTCGGGATACAACTCCACGTACCACTTGAGTAAACGGTGCATATTTTGTTTTATGTTGTTTTGATTTGTTTGTCATTCGTTACTTGATTTCTGCATGTTATTTGTTTATGTAATGACTTGATCGAGCGCATGGGCTTAGTAAGTTGGAGTAAAGGTCCCCTATTCTGAGGGGTTAAAATCCTTTACCACGATGTTTTGCCGTGCCGATTGATGTATATTCGGTTGAATGTAAGATGTGTTCAATCGGGTATACGAAGTCCGATATTATTGTCTTTATTGTTTATATGTATGATGTGATCGAGCGCATAGGCTTAGTAAGTTGGATTAAAGGTCCCCTATTCTGAGGGGTTAAAATCCTTTACCATGATGCTTTGCCGCGCCGGTATATGTATATTCGGTTGAAGGTAAGATGTGTTCAATCGGGTATACGAAGTCCGATATTATTATCTTTATTATTTATATGTATGATGTGATCGAGCGCATGAGCTTAGTAAGTTGGATTAAAGGTCCCATATTCTGAGGATTTAAAATCCTTTACCACGATGCTTTGCCGCGCCGGTTGATGTATATTATGTTGAATGTAAGATGTGTTCAATCGGGTATACGAAGTTCCATATAGTTATCTTTATCTTTGTACGCATTGTAATGAAAAGCGCATGGGCTTATTGTGCTGGACTAAAAGGTTCTCCATTTGGGGGAAGGAAAGCCTAAAAGGCTACCTTTACCACGATATTTGCCACGTCTTTCATCTATTGATTGCATGTTCTATCCTTGTCTTGGCTCGATCTATTATCATTTGTGTACCCATGTTTTGATAGCATTTGGGCATTATTTCTCGTGGTATATAGGATAGAAACCCGGACATAAATTTCATAGCCGATTCCGAATGGACGGTAGTATGATCTGTACTCGGGATACAATTCCACGTACCACTTGGAAAAAAGGCCCACGCATGTGTTCGTGTCAATTCTAGATATCTTTTCTGCGTCACATCACGACATGTCTATCTTAGCATATAGTTATCTCTTTTTACCTTATGCATTTGTATTACCTCTTTAGTTATCTATTTCTATTATGCGCTTAAGTGTCTTTCCCTAATATGCATGCTTGTATGAATGCTATGTGTTTGCGCTTCTGTGCCTACCAATGTGAGATTGTATGTCTTCCGTATGTCAATATATCTTTATGCATGAATTCGGACATAGATTATATACAAATAGGTTGTATGTAAACATGAAAAATATGTTATATGTGAACTTAGATATGAGCTTTGTACCTATGCATGCAAACTTATGGGTAAATTATCCTTGTAAATATGTTGCTTAGGCTTGGTAAGATTATTGTACAAATCATTTAATTACAAGTGGCATAAGTAAGGGACTATTCTGAACCCAACGGTTCGAGGTCTTCCCTTGCGAGGGGTGAGTGTGGCCTTAAATCTTTGTCCCGGTTCGCACCGGGTGGCGACTCCATTATTCTCCGGTTTAGTCCCCCGTGGGCTACTCCGTACTCCCAACCGGGCCTCGAGCCCGGAACAGCATGCCTCGCCCAGTTTGTGTTCCCACAGAGTCTCCCAAGACTTATGGTTCATTGGGATAAACCATCGGACCAAGTCTCGATATACGATATGTACTGGTCTCAACGGATTTAACTAACCGACCCGTGTTAGTAAATCTTGACCAGGAACTTTATTTGATAATATATTTCTAGTAATGACACTTCCCAATGTCAATTACAAACTACTTTGTAACTTCGCACTACATTATATATTATCGGGTCTTTGTCTAGTATATACATATCACTAAATCAGATTTAGTTTCAATCTAATAGTAATTAGATCGAATACATATATAAAGACAAGAGGTGCAACCAATAAGAAAGTAATATCATGGAAAAATGGGATGTTCATATTCATGAATCAAATATAAATACTGTCCGGATTGGCGCTCTGAGCACCAACCCCAACAAAAAATGGGCAACACATAAATATTTAACATCGCTAGATTAATTTCAACGCTAAAACATTTCCCCGACCAGCCTTTAGCATCCATTTTCTACATCGCTTTATTTCGACGCTAAAACATTTAGAGTTGACTTTTTCATCGTTTAACGTCGAACTTTGGTGATGCTAAAAAATCAAATTATTGTAGAGACTTTTGACTAAGGGTGGGCAGAATTGGTTTCAATTTAGTTTCGGAGTGAACAGAAAATCGATCAGTTCAAGGACTTAAGAATTGAAGTAAACTAGGCTTGGCAATGGGCGGGGCCAGACCGGACTTTGGCAAAGCCCTGACCCTGGTTCTTAAAATATATTAAAGCCCAAACCTTCAAAAATATGTCTGTTTATAAGAGGATTGGGCCGAACCATTAATATTTTTAAAAATAATTAATTAATTAGTCATATTGTTTTTAAAAAAAATGACATAACTTCATTGTAAAATGAATTTTTCAAAAGTTTACACCATGTAAAATACATTATAAGTTCTAATTACTAAAAAAAAACTACTAAGAAAATAACAAGTAATACTAATACAACTTAAACAAACTTAAAATATAACAATAAACCATAAAACACTACATTAGTATACTAATTTCTTAGTATACTAATACTAAGAAAGTAACAAGTAATACTAATTTTTTAAATTGTATGTAATAAAGGGCCGAACTGAGACTTTTATTCTAAAAGCCCTTATCCGGCCTTTTAACTAAAGAGCCTTATTATTTAAGGCCCTAGCCCCCGCCCATAAGAAAAGGGCTGAGCTAAAGCCCTGCGGGCCCTAGCCTACTTGCCAACCCTAACGTAAACGGAAAGGTTAAAATCGAACCAAATTGAATATGGCTCGGTTCTGTTTGGTTCAGTTTTAATATTTTGGTTTCGATTTTGATTCAGTTTGGTACACAACCGAATCGAATCTTGAGCAATAAAATTAACCCTAAATCGATCAGTTATTGATTCGGTTCATGATTTTACAAAATGTTCGGTTCACCAATCCGGTTCACGATTCAAACTGAATCGAACCGATCCGATCGGTTTAACTTAAACATAAACCGATCATAAATCAAAAAATGAAACAAACTGATATTATTGATCAATTCGATTCAATCAGTTCGGTTCAATTCCGGTTATTTTGCCTACTACTTTTGACATTATAAAAAACACTTGTTTAGTAGCGTAAAAATTTGATATTTTGGCGAGAATTGAGGGGAGGGGGAAGCGGATGGGCAGGTTTATAAATACTAATTATGATTGGGCTGAAGTCGAGGCCCAATAACTATTTGTATTACCCGCCCCGAGATGCCAATCGGAAGCCAGTGTTGGAGACTCTGTATTTTGAGCTTGAGCTTATCTAGTTGAGACGAACAATGGTGGCTGCAGTCGCTCCTTTTTCTTCAATATCTGCATCCTTTCTCTCACAATCAAATGCAATACTATTCATTTCGAAAAAATTTAAATACTCAGCATCAGTTCTCCATAGCCATGAAAATGAACATGAATGGCAATCTCTCGCTAATTTCACTGAAACGTCAAGAATTGAACTGAGAGCTCCTCTGAGTTTTCGACCCACTAAACGTCTTCTCAGCCCATGCAGATTATTTAAATCTTCTGATCTTCTTACAGAGAATGAAATAGGTAGTTCTCTCTCAGAGGCCATTTGTCAAACATCTTGCAATCATTTATTATTATTATTTTAAATTTTCTTTCGTATTTGTTTCAGTGACATTCTTTCAAGAAATTGGACTCAATGAAAAGGAATCCGGATCACTTTTGGAGAAGAACCCAACTCTCAGATTAAAATCTTTGGATAAAATACGTTCCCGGATTCTTTCTTTACAGTCTGTTGGAATTAAAGGAATTGCATTTCATCATTTGGTTTCAAAACATTCAAATGTATTGCTTGCTGAGGAAATTGATCCATTTATATGCTTTGTGCGTGATGATTTGGAAGGAAACATTGAGCCAATACAGCTCGAACGCCTTTTGTCTTCAACTGAAACAAAACTCTTGGTGGGTTTTGATCATAAAGTAAGGCTACTTCTTCAACATGGGGTTCCCCAAGAAAAAATTGTTCATATTCTCAACAATACTAATTTAACTAAAGCTTTTTGTCTCAAGTCGGTTGAAGATATTGAAAGAACTTTTGCTTTCTTGATCCCCTTTGGTGGTTCTGATTTAATTGTAAGGTGCCCAAAAATTCTCAATTATGATTTGGATACCCAGCTGATTCCAAAAGTTAGGGTTCTCAATCAGCTAAGTGGGGGCGATGTTGATGGCACAGCAGCTGTCTTTCGCAAATTCCCTGCAATCTTGAGCTATAGTGCTGAGCATACAGGGAAACACATTGAGTTATTGAGGTCCTTTGCTGGCCTGAGTGATCAGGAAATTTTCAGGATTTTTCTTGTGTTCCCGGCTGTTATTAGTGCTAGCAGGGAGAGGAAATTACGTCCTAGAATTGAGTTTCTCATTCAATGTGGTTTGGATTCCGAAGATATCTTCAAGTTCTTAATAAAAGCCCCATTGTTTCTAGCCCTTTCCTTTGATAACCTGGCACTCAAGCTTGGGTTTTTGGTGAAGATTGGGTATGAATGTAGAACGAGGGAATTGGCAGCAGCAATGGGATCTGTGACCAGAACAAGCTGTGAAAACTTGCAAAAGGTGATTGAATTGTTCACGACTTACGGGCTATCTTTTGCAGATATTTTTTCCATGAGCAAGAAGCATCCTCAGATACTACAGTACAATCATAAGTCTTTAGACGAGAAGATGGAGTATTTGATAGTGGGGATGGGTCGCGAAGTTGGAGAGCTATTGTCTTTTCCTGCATTTCTTGGTTACAAGCTTGATGACAGGATTAAGCATAGATACGAAATGAAGAGGAAGACTTTAGGAGATGGATTGTCAATCAACAAGTTGTTGAGTGTGTCATCAGAGAGATTCTCGACCAAGATAAAGAAAAATCCTATTCTTAATTGACAACTGCATTAGTTGATTTAAAATTAGATGAGTTGGATAAGTGTTTTATTGCAGCATTTTATTGTTGGCTCATTTAAGCTTTTACATCACCCCGTTGGATTCACAAGCACTCTAGGTTGTCTTGAATACCTGGGGCAAATGCAATAGATGATGAGAGTTCCAGGTTGGCAAAGAAAGGATAAACAGGTGCAGTGCAAATCATTTTGCAAAGGATAATCTGTTCAAGGATAACCTGGTTGAGTTGACAGAAGGTGGTTCATAATACAAATGAATCACATCAAAAGGAAAAGTAATTTTGACCCAGCAACTGTTCCAGACCTTGCAATGGTGAGAGCATTTTGTGCACTGGGACACCCTTTTTAGAAGAGAAACTAATTTTTTTCTTTTGTTTTAGCATGTGTTATTAGGGCAACTGGTCGAGGCTGATAGATTATATCTAGTATATGTGATGAAGCATGAGTGGAAATCATAAACTAATTTTCTCATTTTGTTGTAGTATGTGTTATCAAAACCACCTCTTTGAAAATGTTCCCAGCTGGTGATCTATGACATCTTGTTAAGGGTAATCGGTTATGGTGATATGTTCCCTCTACTCCTCGGTTTGCTTCGTTAATGAAGAATGATTTAGAAACTAGCACTGTTTTCTGGCAGACTGTCACTTTGGTCTTATGAAACTTAGATTCCCAGTTCCCACTTGCTCACACCACATCTATTATTTGACATGATGTTAAAAGTTCGAATCTTAGAAATAATATTTTTTTTTGCTTGCAAGGATAAGACCGCATATATCTGTCCTCAGACCATGATGAGAGCCTTCGTGCAGCCGCCTTTTTTTAATGGTTTTGACCTAATAGCTTACGGTGTTTGGTAAATGGTGGAAGTCAAATACTTTTTGAATCCTTTTGAAGTTTATTATTGTTATTTCAAGTACAAATATGTTATCATCAATCATTTGCATAAAGAAGTTAGTATAAAAGCACTGAACCTCAAAATCAGTTGTTTAAAGGAGTTATTATGTTATCCAATTTCACATGCTTGCCTTCGTACTTCAGTTTAAGGTCTCTAATAAGTGGTAAATATATCAATATTTACCGTCCCTTTTATTTAATATTTTGTATAGTTTCTTGAGATTTGTGAATATTTTGATGTGTTTTGTGTTATTTTATAGATAAATAAAATAACAGGACTCTCTGGAATCAAATCGGGACCAAAACAATGAAAAAACGGGTAAAAAGGGCAAAAATGTAAATTTCATACTAAAATGCGCAGTTTGCTAAAATGCTCCGTTTGCTAAAATATGCCGATTGCTAACGTGCGCCAGACACGTGTCAAAATTAGAGAAACTTGATGTCATGCGCACCTGCTAACATGCGCTTGTCACATGTTAACATCACATCAATCTTGCTAACGTGCGTCGGACACGTGTCATCATCTCATGCTGTCGACAGTACATGTCATTGCCGAAGTCAGTGTCGCGATGCGAACCCTTCACGCGTCGCGATGCCGAAGCATTATTGAGCTACCGACATTCACTGTACTGCGCGTCGCGATGCGTAGATGTTTTGCGTCGCGACGCGCATACCAATTTTTTGCCTATAAATTGATTTCGATTTCATTTAGAATTTTCATATTTTCCTTAAGGTTCTAATAAGGATCTAAGGACTGTATCTTGTGTGTTTAATTTTTGTAATTTAAATTATGCATTTTTATTTTCAGTAATAGTAGTAGTTTATTTTATTTACTTTTATTTTATGTTTACCAGTTAAATTTCCGCAGGGGGAATGGTGAAGTTTTTTATTATTATAATTTAGATTAATCTCCCTTAAATTATAATATATAAATTATCTTAAAACCTGACTTAATTGGATACCGCATTTATGATCGGTTGGAATTAATTATAACTTGACTTAATCAGGATACCGCCTATATGGTCGGTTAGTAATTATCACGTAAATTTATATATTATAATAAGAGAGATTTCTAAATTAGAAATAGTAAAGGTAGATTAATCTCACTTATATTATAATATGGAAATTGTAATTTAATATGGATTAAAAGTTGATACCGCCTAATGACTGGTTTTATTTATGTAACATAATGTGACACCACTTATAAGGTCGGTCTTTTGGTGACAGATGATTACCGCCTATATGGCTGGTTTATAGATAAATAATAACACCGCCTTTATGGTTGGTTCAACTTAATTGGGTAACACTGACAATTTCCATATTATAATAAAATGAGATTTCTAAAGGTCGATCTCCTAACTCCCAGCATTTTATTTTTATTCTAGGAAAGTGATGAAACACAATATTAACAAGCTTAATAATTGATTCAATTATATTATAGGTAATTCTTTAGTTTGTTTATTGAATCTTAAGCTTAATGTTTCTTGTTGCCTGATCATCAATAAGATTGATGTGGTAAACTTAAAATGAACTTGGAAAAGGGTTTTTAGGTTTCAGCCTTAGATTCAATAGCCCACGATCTCCCTTAAGGATAGATAACCTTTAATAGATTTCCTTACAGGATAGGAATATACCTGTCGGGCGAGGGTAGCCATAATTTGAACTTGAACTTAATGAATTCAGGTAACTTGGTTAACATAGACATATGATTAATTGGGTTATTTGAGTATTTGCGTCTAACCATCGATAGAGGCTTTTGCATATCTTCGTGTTCCAGGTTAACAAACTGATTTATTACACGTATATTAGAGATTCAATTCATCTTTATAATAATATTATGTAGAATCACAACCCCTAGATATTTATGTCTTTTGTTTATTTTATTTAGTATTTTCTTTTGTGTATTTTATTTATTTATTTATTCAGCAAATCCACATTCAACTAACCAATCAAGCAATCATTCTCTTATTCCTTTAATTATATACCTGTAAATAAATAGAATCAATAATTAATAACAACAATAGAAATTAAGTCATCGTGAGATCGATATTTTTATACTACTTGAGCGATACGTGTGCTTGCGTTACGTGTGTGATTTCACCGATCAAGTTTTTAGCGTTGTTGCTGGGGACTTATTTTTCTTGAGTTATTAATTTTGAAGCTATCTAATTTATTTGTATCTAATTTTCTTTATTTGTAATTTTTATTTCCTTTTATTTTTCAGGTGGTTGAAAAATGGAACATTATCGGGCAATTGAAAGATTACGAGCTTTACTATAAGAAGATACACCCCAAATCAGGGAGCAACAGTCCAAATTTTTGAGGCCTGTTGTCCAGCCCAACAATTATCCTTGGATGTCAGAACCAATCAATACAACATTTTCTCAACATAACACAATAGGGAGATGTGAGATATGTGATGATAACCACCCGAGCAATCGATGCATATACCTCTCAGGGTGGCAGAAATATCAAAATCCTTCAAGCTATGATGAACCAGCATATTTCACTAACCTGTATTCTCTATCTTATCCACCATCAACCTATGATCTTCATTAAGAACCAGAACCATAAGAGGAAGGTTGGGTAATTGACATGCTCAAAGATTGGATCAAGAAACAAGACGAAAAGTTGGATGCAATGACTGAAATATTTCAGAGTCAAATAGAGGACCAAGTAGCAACTTTACAAAGAATAACAGATCAAGCGAGACAATTAATAGAAAACCTGAGCTACATACCTCAAGGAGCATTTCCAGATGAAACTGACGAAGCCTTCGAGTACCAAGCATTTCACAATGACACCTTAACAGAGAAAGAGGCTGATCAGTATCAAGAACCAGAGGTATCAGTTCAGGAGCTCGAACCAGCAAATCTCGATTTGATTTTTTTTTATTCATCAGACTCTGATGATGAACAAGAACCAGAGCTGTTTGTACCAACTACAAATGAGGATGAAACTCTGTATTCTCAAAATGAAGATCTTGGATCATGCATTGCACTGATATTTGAAGAAGAGCTACATGAGCCAGACATATCAACCACAGATGATGAAGACCTAAAATCGGATACATCTTTCCATCCTCAAGTTGACACTTATGGAGCATGCATTTCACAGATGACAGATGAAGAGCTGAATGCGGAAATTTTAAAATACATATGTGAAGAAAATGTGGAGCAACATGCAAAGCAAATGAAGGAGCAAGTGTCTGACCATATTGAAGATCTCATGCATTCAGAAGAAACATCACTGTTTTGGAGAGTACAAATCAAAGATATTGCCCAGAAGCTTGATATTCCATTCAAAGTCAAGCACCATATGAGACCTCCTAATTTTATTTCTTTCTTTCCAGGAACCACTGAAACGACTAAGTTTAAAAAAATTGCACAAGCACTGAATGAGACAAATTCTTTTTGCCACTTTACCATTGGAAGAGACCCATCAAAAGCAACGCTCACGAGATTGTCTTTAAACAAACAACCAAAACCACGAGGAAACCTCATTGACAGATAGATTTCAGTCACGTCTGGCTGAAGACGAAAAATTTAGCGCTAGCAGGGAGGCAACCCATGTAATTTGTTGTAATTTCTGTTTTCATATTTTGTGTTTACATGTTGTAGAGTTTTTAATTTTGTATGATATTTTCATGGATAAGCACAAACGGAGCATTTAAAACATGGGGAATGGTGTTTGACAATCACAAATATGAGAGTCAATTCATTTGTGATGGCTGAGTAAGGAGTGGATTCTTGAGACGCATCCTAATGGATTTATATACCAAACGAGTGGCGTATTGCGTACACAATTCTGTTGCCTTAATAATTGATTTGATTTGCTTTTCTGTTGTATTTATCTTTATTTTCGCTGACAGGATCCAAATTTTTTTTACTTTCACGATATATTTTACTGTTTAACTAACACTACAAGAAAACTGCCAAATAGCGACGGAAAAATCTGTAGCTAATTCGTCGCTAATTTACCACTAGCGACAGAAAAATTTCATCTCTATTTTGTTGGTCGCAAAAAAAATAGCAACGGAAATATTCAATTTGTCGCTAAAGTTAGCGACGAATGGAAATTCTGTCTCTATATAGCGACGGTTAGTATTCCGTCGCTAAATAGCAACGAAAAATTTCGTTTCTATTTAGAGACGGAATTTCTATCTGTCGCTAAATAGCGATTGAAATTTTGTTTCTATTTAGCGACAGAATATTTCCGTAGCTATTCCGTAGCTATAATTATTTTTGAAAAAAAATTAAAAACTAAAATTTTAAAATTTTAGAGAGGCGGGAAATTTAAAATTTTAAAAATATTTAGCGACATAATATTTCCGTAGCTATAAATTTTTTTTGAAAAAAAATTAAAAAATTAAAATTTTAAAATTTTAGATAGGCGGGAAATTTAGAATTTTAAAATTATTTAGCGACAGAATATTTCCGTAGCTATATTTGTTTTTTGAAAAAAAATTAAAAATGAAAATTTTAAAATTTTAGAGAGGCGGGAATTTAAAATTTTAAAAATATATGATACTCTTAAAATTTTAGAAATGAAAAAATTTTAAAATTTTAGAAAGGAAAAAAATTAAAATTTTAGAAAGGCAAATTTTTTTAAATTTTAGAGAGGTGTGAATTTTATAATTATACAGATATGAAAAATTTATAAATTGTAGAGATATGAAATTTATAAATTTTAGATAAGGGAAAATTTTAAAAATTTTGAATGGTATAAAATTGTAAAAAAGTGGATTTTTTAATTGTTATATATACATCTTCAATTATACAAGATATCGTAATGTCCACCGTGAGCTTCGACACACCATAACCCATTTACGAAATGTCCACCGTTTGTTTCTTAAGAAATTTTAAAAGAGGGGATAAGAAAAATGAGAGATTGATAATGAGAGTTGAGGTATGAAAAAATTTGATAGTATAAGAAATTGAGTAAGAAAATTTTGGATGGTGTATTGGAGTTGAGAGTTAAAAAGATTATGATGTATATATAGAGGAAAAAAATAAGAGAAGCGGGAAGATTTGTAAATTTTGTAGACATTTGAAATTTTCACAAGGCGGAATTTTTTTTGAAATTTGACAAAAATTAGCAACGGAATAGATATTCCGTTTCTATTTAGCGACGGAAAATCCGTCTCTATTTTTTTTTAAAAAAAAAAAGTGCCGCCGAAAGGAATAAATTTTGTGGGGATTGAAAATTTTAAAACTTAGCGACGGAATAGAAACGAAATAATTCTGTTTCTAATTATCAATAAAAATTAAAAATTAGCTACGGAATTGATATTCCGTTTCTAATTAGCGACGAAATTTTAATTTCGTTTCTAATTAGCGACGGAGGAATTCCGTTTCTAATTAACAAAAAAAATTAAAATAAAAATAAAAATTTAAGATTAGAAACGAAATTGAAATTTCGTTTCTAATTAGCTAGGGAATTGAAATTCCGTTTCTAATTAGCGACAGAATTTCAATTCCGTTTCTAATTAGCGACGGAACAATTTCGTTTCTAATTAACAACAAAATTTAAAATAAAAATAAAAATTTAAGATTAGAAACGGAATTGAAATTCCGTTTCTAATTAGCTACGGAGTTGAAATTCCGTTTTCAAATAGTGACGGAATTTCAATTCCTTAGCTAATGTTAAATTTTTATTTTTATAATTAGTGATAAGATAGTCTAACACTGCATCTCCGAGAAATTCCAGCCGCTGCAATTGCAAAGCAGGTATTACAATAGAGCTTACCCAACATTAAGAAAAACACAACATTCATTGGAAAGGGAATTAATGCCTATATGCTGCCACTAATATCACAAGGACACTGTATGAGGGGGGCAGAAACATTCTTTGTTATAACCATCATCACAAACAAATGGGCAGAAACATTCTTTGTTATATATATATATATATTATATGTAACATTTTATTAAACAAAAGATTAAATATGGGTCTGGTTTGTTAATCAACACTTATATAGTTGCAATTAAATGGTAATTTTATTAGAAATATAATAGCTCAATTTAATATTTAATTTCATTAAATTAGTATTGTTTAAAATCTTCTTATTTGAAAAAATAAGCCGACATGAAAAATATTTGATTTTAAAAAATAACAAACTGAAATTAAAAAAAAAACATATATAACATAAGAAAATGAAAATAAAACTTGAAAGGCAAAGTGGCAAAAGTATAGGCAACCTGCTGATTTATTTTACTAAAAATAGGATACATTTGTTGGAGACAAAAAGAGTAATTTTGATTTGAATTAGAATGCCGAATCGGTATTTCATTTTATTTTTTAAAAGCAAAAGTACGATAGGCATCTTTGTTGATTTATTTTATTAAAATTATGATAGAGTAGTATAATTTATAGATTTTGATTTCAATTATAATACTAAAAGTGATTAATATTTGTTTTGTTTGATTGTTTTTTTTTGATAAATATGTACATGGAAATATACTTTTTAAATTATTATTTTTTTAAATTGTGCATAATAGATTTTGATATTAATAAAAATAGTGAAAGGGATTAATAATTGTTTTTTTTTGTTCCATGTATACGGTATGGCAGTATATGTTTTAAATTATTATTATTGTTTAAATTATTATTAAAATAAAAATAAAAATAAAATTTTAAAATTAGCGACGGAATGTAAATTACGTTTCTAATTAGCGACGGAATTTTAATTCCGTTTCTAATTACCGAAGGAATAATTCCGTTTCTACTTAACAAAAAAATTTAAATTAAAATTAAAATTTAACATTAGCTACGGAATTGAAATTCTGTTTCTAATAAGCGACGGAATTTTAATTCAGTTTCTAATTAGCGACGGAACAATTCCATTTCTAATTAACAAAAAAAATAAAAATAAAAATAAAATTTTAACATTAGCTACGGAATTGAAATGCCGTTTCTAATTAGCGACGAAATTAAAATTCCGTTTCTAATTAACAAAAAAAAAATAAATTTTTTTTTTTAAATTAGCGACCTAATTGAAATTCCGTTTCTAATTAGCGACAGAATTTGAATTTCATTTCTAATTAGCGATGGAATTTGAATTCCGTTTCGGATTAGCGACGGAAAAATTCCGTTTCTAAACAAAATTAGCAACAGAATAGTAATCCGTCTCTAATTAGCGACGGATTTTCATTTCCGTCTCTAATTTAGAGATGAATTTTTTTTTGTCACTAAATTCCGTCCCTAATTTCATTATCCGTTTCAATTTCGTCGTTAAATTTTGAAACGGAATATTCCTTCGTTAAATTCCGTCTCTAAAATTGTAATTTCTTGTAGTGTAATAATTGTCATTTGACAGATACTGGTGCTATTATTACTCACCCTTTTTCAGGTGCTATAAATTCAACTCATCATTGCACTCTTGAAGGCATCCATATTTGAGAAAGAAATACATAAAAGAAATGGAAGCAACTTCAAGAAGACAAGTTGTAAACATCTGTGTGTTTTGTGGTACTAGTGTTGGGTCTAAACTAGAATTCGTTGCGGCAGCACAGGTTTTGGGTAGAGTTATAGCTGAAAGAAATATGCACCTAGTATATGGCGGTGGCAATCCTGAACTAATGGGGTACGTTTCAAGGGTTGTACAAGAACGAGGTAGTCAAGTTCTGGAAATCATCCCAAAACCCTTGGCAGAGGAGAATCTTATAGGACAATCAAACAAAGAGGAACTTATCGTGCCATGTATGTTCGAGCGACTTGTGGAAATGATTAACCGTGTTGATGCTTTTATTGCTTTGCCAGGTGGCTTAGTTACGATGGAGGAAATTTTTACAGTACTATCTTAGGTGAACTTGAACATACACAATAAACCGATTGGATTGTTTAATACTGATGGATTTTATGATTTTCTTTGTATGTTTCTTGATGATGACTAGAGAAATAGGTTCATGTCTAAACCTGTAAAAGAAATCCTATTCACTGCCAGAACTTCCCATGATTTAATTGACCAAATTTTATCATTTGAACCACAAATTGACCCTATCATTTCCAAGATTAATTGGTCCGATAATGATCGTGGTAAGAAGAGTCGGATAAATATGGATCTTAACCTTTAATTTTCTTTTTAAATGTAGAAATTCAGCTAACCAGGTATTATTTCTAATCTCTTCTTCTACTTTTTAAGACATTGGGGACAATGTCTCATTTAGGTTTGAGGGAGGGGAATAGTTGACTAGTATCTTATTTTGATTTATAGTCAAAAGAATTTCAAATAAAAAAAATTTTTTAAATTTTTTAATTTTTTTTTTGTGCTTTTGTATTTTTTAATTTGACTAATCATGTGAAATTGGTGTGAGATAGCTGTGTAAGGAATTTCTACTCCTGAGACGTATCTCAACCTATTTCGTAATAAGTTATTTTTTGTTTATTTTCTTTTGAATTATTTAATTTATGAATTCTCCATAAAACTGATTAAATTGGATCTTCATATGCTCAGTTGACAGGTATTATCAACATGCATGGTAACATACGGTTATGAGTTGTAATTGAAAAGTTTGTAATATTCAGTGCTCTAGTTTAATTGAAGGAAGCATCTAAAAAAATGATGGAATAAAAAAAAATTTAAACATCTGAGATCCGAGTAATTAAGTCTGTATGGGTGTTTTAACACCTAGTGCCATAAAACCAACTTGTTTGGGAGTCACTGACCTAAAGCTCGCTACATGGATTGGAGATGTTATAAAAAATATATATTTATCTGAAATCCGAGTAATTAAATATGTAAGGGTGTCTTAACACCTAGTGCCCTAAAGCCAACTGGTTTGGGAGTCATTGGCCTAAATCTCGATACATGGATGTAAGATATTGTATATAAATAAAATTAAAAAAAAATCAGAAAAAAATTCCATTGCTAAAAAATGTGTGAATTCTGATATAACTTTAGAACAAAAATATTACTCTCTTTTCAACTACACTTATGAATATTGTGGGCACAATGATTTTATTAATACTTTGTTGGTTGTGTATATGGAGAATGATAAAAACAATAGGAGAATTTACTTATTTGGTAATTTAGAAAGAAAGAAAACAACTACTAACTTGGATAAGAAGCTTCACTGGTTTAGTCACTAACTTGTTTATTCTCTTTTCTCTTGTCATTTTGCTTTTGTGTGCATTAGATTGACGTTTGTGGGTATCATCACTATAAGCTCTCACGAGACTACAAATTGTTCTCTAGGGACACCTAGGGGTTTAAAGGCTTGTTGCATACGCTAAATGTAATCGTGATCCCTACAAAAGTGGCTTAGTTTAATTTATTTTAAAGTTGTTTATTGCTTTTTTTGTTGTTTTGCTCGAGGACTAGCAAAATGTTAGGTTTGGGGGTGTGATAAGCGGTAAATATATCAGTATTTATCGTCCATTTTACTTAATATTTTGTAGAGTTTTTTTAGATTTGTGAATATTTTGATATATTTTGTGTTATTCTATAGATAAATAAAATAACAGGACTCTCTGAAATCAAATCGGGGCCAAAACAGCGAAAAACGGGAAAAAATAAAAAACGACGTTTGCTAAAATGCACCTGCTAAAATGTGTCGATTGCTAACGTGCGCCAGACACGTGTCAAAATCAGAGAAACTTGCTATCATGCGTCTGCCACGTGTCAACATCACATCAATCTTGCTAACGTGCGTCGGACACATGTCATCATCCCATGCTACCAATAGTACACGTCATTACTGACGTCAGTGTCGCGATGCGAACCCTTCACGCTTCGTGACGCCGAGGCATTATTGAGCTACCGAAATTCACTGTACTGTGCGCCGCGACGTGCATATATTTTACGTCGCGATGCGTATACCGATTTTTTTGCCTATAAATTGATTTCGATTTCATTTAGAATTTTCATACTTTCCTTAAGGTTCTAATAAGGATCTAAGGACTATATCCTGTCTGTTTAATTTTTGTAATTTAAATTGTGTATTTTTATTTTCAGTAATAGTAGTAGTTTATTTTATTTATTTTTATTTTATGTTTAGTAATTAAATTTCCGATGGGGGAATGGTGAAGCTTTTTATTATTATAATTTAGATTAATCTCTCTTAAATTATAATATATAAATTATCTTAAAACCTGACTAAATTGGATACCGCCTTTATGGTCGGTTAGACTTAATTAAATTGATTTTAACCTGACTAAATTGGATACCGCCTTTATGGTCGGTTGGAATTAATTATAACTTGACTTAATCAGGATACTGCCTATATGGTCGGTTGGTAATTATCACGTAAATTTATATATTATAATAAGGGAGATTTCTAAATTAGAAATAGTAAAGATAGATTAATCTCACTTATATTATAATATGGAAATTGTAATTTAATATGGATTAAAAGTTGATACTCCCTTAATGGCTGGTTTTATTTATGTAACATAATGTGACACCGCTTATAAGGTCGGTCTTTAGGTGACAGATGATTACCACCTATATGGCTGGTTTATGGATAAATAATAACACCCTATTTATGGTTGGTTCAATTTAATTGGGTAACACTGACAATTTCTATATTATAATAAAGTGAGATTTCTAAAGGTCGATCCCCTAACCCCAACATTTTATTTTTATTCTAGGGAAGTGACGAAACATAATATTAACAAAGCTTAATAATTGATTCAATTATATTATGGGTAATTCTTTAGTTTATTTATTGAATCTTAAGCTTAATGCTTCTTGTTGCCTGACCACCAATAAGATTGATGTGGTAAACTTAAAATTAAATTGGAAAATGGATTTTAGGTTTCAGCCTTAGATTCAATAGCCCACGATCTCCCTTAAGGATAGATAACCCTTAATGGATTTCCTTACAGGATATGAATATACCTGTCGGGCGGGGGTAGCCATAATTGGAACTTGAACTTAATGAATTCAGGCAACTTGGTTAACATAGACAGATGATTATTTGGTTATTTGGATATTTGCGTCTGACAATCGATAGAGGCTTTTGCATATCTTTGTCTTACAGGTTAACAAAATGATTTATTACACGTATATAAGATATTCAATTCATCTTTATAATAATATTATATAGAATCACACCCCAGATATTTATGTCTTTTGTTTATTTTCTTTAGTATTTTCTTTTGTGTATTTTATTTATTTATTTATTTATTCAGCAAATCCACATTCAACCAACTAATCAAGCAATCATTCTTTTCTTCCTTTAATTAGATACATGTAAATAAATAGAATCAATAATTAATAACAACAATATAAATTAAGTCCTTGTGGGATCGATATTTTTATACTATTTGAGCGATACGTGCGCTTGCGTTACGTGTGTGATTTCACCGATCAGTCTCATTCTCAACTTGACTCTTTTCTGGTTCTTTCTCCTAGAGAGCAAATAGTGGAAGGCTATCCATTGAGTCCTCAGACTCTTTTCGTACATCCTAGTGGTGTTTTTTTCCTTGTTACTAAGGAAAGTTTATTCTGTTAGGGTTGGTGCTCGGAGTGCCAATCCGGATCGTATTTATTTTCGATTCATAAATATGAACAATTTCTTTTTTCATAATATTACTTATTTAATGGTAGCACCTCTTGTATTTTATATATATATTCAATCTAATTACGATTAGATATCTTGTTATGATTAGATTGAAACTAAATCTGATTTAGGGATACGTGTATATTAGACAAAGACCCTAGGATTTACAATGTAGTGCGCAGTTACACCGTAGTTTGTAATTGACATTGGGAAGCGTCACTACAAGTTGTATATCCTTAAATAAAGTTCCTGGTTGAGATTTACTGACACGGGTCGGTTAGTAAAATCCACTGATACCAGTACATGTCGTATATCGTGACTTGGTCCGATGGTTTATCCCAATGAACCATGAGTCTCGGGAGACTCGTATAGACATGTATGTGTTTATTTGATAAACACTGAAGGACTCACTGAAGATTTCCTAATAGATGGTACACCAACGTCAATAGGAATCTTCTTGAGTTGAGCGAGCATAGTGGTCCTTCGACTTGAGATACCACAGTGGATATATGAGTTATCCTCCACACTTTGATGGCAGTCAAGTCACCGATCTATTTAGATCAGACATTCGCATGTTCGTTGGGTGTGGACTGATGCTCATGATATTCAGTGGGTATCAAGGTAGAATCCATCAGTCCTGTGATATGGCATAGGTATCCTACACGTGTTTGCGATCTAGTAACTCCATGGCCGTGGTATAACTTCAGAAATCAGTTCCGAGTGTTAATTAGAGATCGTAAATTTGAAATTCAACTATATTATATCATAAGGATTTCACGTTCTTATCTATATCCCAGGTATAATATGGATAGCCTGTGACGAAGAGATTATATGTTTGCAATGACCTCGACTCGCATAGTTTAGTGAGATTATCTGTGGTCGTCATAATTCATGAGTGGGTGAATTATTGACACGAAATTGGATTTCGTGACAGATAAACATAAACTTAGAGAGTCCCACAATATAAAGTGTACTCGTTGAGCACTTGGGCAACGCGTTATGAATAATACAGATTATTCATAATACTTCATCGGATTAAATGAGTTAATTCGAATCGTTTAATCGGTTAAACGAAAACACATACTTTAGGGGATTTTGGTCAATCGTTATTATTGTGTATTTGTATTTGATACATAATTTGATTAGATACACATTAATTAATTGTCAATTGAGACTTTGACACATGCCATCAATATATGTATTTGTTGTTTAATGTAAATAAAAATACATATATAATAATATTTATATTAATTAATTATTTAGATATTTAAATGTTAAATATTTGAATAATTAAATGATATATTTTTTCATAATTGTTATGAAAAATGTTTGATTATTATTGGTTACAAATGGCATGATTTTATTAAGCTTTCAGTGTGCAAATTTGATTTATCAAATTAAAGCTTATTATATTTAATTAGATTAAATTACCAAAAATGACCATAATACCTCTAAATGTCGACAACCCTTGTTTAAATTAGGAAATTTTGTTTTCTTTTTCATTCAAGGGAAGCCATAGCTGAAAATTACACCTCCAAATAACTTTCCAAATTTCACTTGAAGATTCAAGGAAGAATGAAGTAAAAATTCAAGAAAAACATAAAGAAAGTTGAAGATTAGAAGGTAATCTTTAATGTTCTTATGTGTAGAAAATTAGTTTCTTATTCTTGAATTTTAAGAATGGTTCTATGGTTTACTTACTTCTTAGAATTTGGGGCTTTTGGATTTGGAGGATGGATTGGAAGGCTTTGAGCATGTGTGAAGTAGTATTGAAAGATATTATTGTAATATTTGTTCAATTTGATCATTTGATGATATGTTGCCATTCTAGAGTGTTATGACCACTCTTGTAATGCCTAGAATTTTTCTTGGGTGCTTTGATGAGTGGTAAATCTATCACTAATACCCACTCATTTAACCTAATATTTTGTATAGTTTCTTGAGTTTTGTGAATATTTTGATGTGTTTTGTGTTATTTTGTAGATAAATAAAGTTTCAGGACATTCTGGAGGTGATTTGGGCCAAAACAGTGAAAATTGGACGAAAAGGGTATTTTGGTAATTTCCCGCATCGCGACGCCAAGACATTCAGCGTCGCGACGCCTAACATGTCCCGGACAGTGCTAACGTGCGCCGGGTCCACAAATCAGAATCTGAGAAAAGTTTGACTTTGCTAACGTGCGCCGTGCCACGTGTCACCATAACAGCCGATATGCTAAAATGCGCCGTGCCACGTGTCATCATCCTATGGTGCCGACAGTCATCATCGCCACGTGTGCCACGTGTCACTCCATGTCATTGCCACGTCATCAGCCACATCACCAGGTTGACCAAGTCAAACTGCCACCTCACCGCCACATCATCATCAGCCAATCAGGAAGTGCCACGTGTCGCAATCCTACGGTGCCGACAGTCTCTTTCCCCTGTGTCACCACGTCACCGCCACCTCACCGCCACGTCAGTGCCACGTCAGCATCAATTATTGGCTATCTAATCCTTATCTGACACGTGGCGGATAAGAATCTAGCCGACCAATCAGAAGCCGCCACGTGTCACAATAATTGAGTCTCCAACAACCTCGCCATGTGTCACCTTATCATCTTATCCAGAATCTGCAACCGACGAACCAGAGCGTGCCACGTCGACAGAAGCTGGCGTAGCGACGCCAAAGGGCTCAGCGTCGCGACGCCGGATGCCTATCCGTGCCTATAAATTGAGCTCGAGATTTCAGTTTTAGATGCACCACACTCTCTCATCTATTTGATGTAAAGAGAGAGTTTCTCTCTCTAGTTTCTTGTAGTTTTTAGTTTTTTTAATTTTAGTTTTGTAAATAATTTTAATTACGTTTTGTAATAATAGTAATTTACTTTTTACTTTTTACTTTTTACAGTTTTTACTATTCACTATGAGGAGGTAACTTCCCCAGCTAGGGTGAAAGGTAATTCTTTTACTGTTACTATTTAGATTAATCTCCCTTAAAAATAATATATTCACTATTTAAAATATTGACTTAAAAAGGATACCGCTATATTGGTCGGTTGGTAAATTAATTTTAATCTGGTTTAAACCTGACTAATCAAGGATACCGCCAGATTGGTCGGTGGGTAATTTAATTTTGGTTCCGCCTTTATGGCTGGTTTATGGACAAATATTACCGCCTTAATGGCTGGTTGGACTTAATTTGACTTAATCAGGATACCGCCAGACTGGTCGGTTGGTAATATTATCACAAGTTTATATATTATTTTATGGGAGATATCTAAATTAGTAGTAGTAAAAGTAATTCCTTTTACCTTAGCATTTTATTTTATTTTTCAGCTTTTACTTTATTTCTTTTACTTTTCAGCATTTTTACTTTATGTCTTTTACTTTTAAGTTTTTACTAGCCCTAGTTATGTGTTAGTTATCTAGGGTTGTGATGAATTCTAATATCACCGGTTTATAATGGGTTATTTTATAGTTTAGGTAATTTAAAGGTTTACTTATTAAGTCTTAAGCTTAATGCTTCTTGTTGTCTGATCACCAATAAGATTGATGTGGTAAATCTAAAATGAACTAGACATAGGGATTTTAGGTTTCAGCCTTAGACTTAATAGCCCACGATCTTCTTTGAGGATAGATAACCCTTTAATAGATTTCCTTACAGGATAGACATATACCTGTCGGGCGGGGGTAGCCATAATTGGAACTTAAACTTAATGAATCCAGATAATTTGGTTGACATAGACATATGGTTCAATTGGGTTAAAGTGGGTTTTTGCGTCTGACCATCGACAGAGGCTTTTGCATAATTTAGTGTTCCAGGTTAGTAAACTGATTTATTACACAAACATGAAATAACCACTTCATCTTTTAAATGATATTAGAATGATTCACAACCCTAGATCTTTGTGTCTTTTGTTATTTTCTTTAGTATTTTCTTTTGTCTTTTTATTTATTTATTTATTTAGCAATTCTACAATCAAATCAATCAAGTAATCATTCTCTTCTCTCTCAATTAGATATCTGTAAATAAATAGATTCAATAATTAATAACAACAGTAGGAATTAAGTCCTCGTGTGATCGATATTTTTATACTACTTGAATGATACGTGCGCTTGCATTATACGTGTGTGTTTACGCCGGTCATGCTTCATTGGTGGTGACTTGGATTGGTGTTGTGATTAATTTGATTAATGTTGAAAAAGTTGGATTAAAGCATGAAAAATTGATATTTTTTGCTTCTAGATCATATCTGGAAATACTGTTCATATTGTGATGAAAATAATGTCATATAAATGTATTGGATGTGTTTTGGGTGTTGGAACAATTACCGAAAACTGTTTCAGAGTTGAAATATACGAAAACGGTGAAAAACGGAGTTACCGGGTGACTTTTGAGCCAACCGGGTGACGGCTGCCTAAACAGTGAATTAGTCAGTGTTTGGGCAGCCCATGAACTGCCCTAGCACTATTGGGGCTGACCTGGGTAGCCCTCATGTCCATTGGGTGGTCGGTTCGGTCAAAAACGTGTTTATGCCATTTTACGGAAAAACATTTACGTAAAAGTTTCGCGATGCTTCTTAGTTATTTATGTCATTATTTGATATCGAATAAATATGTTAAGGTGAGATATGAATAAATTATTCAATAATTTAAAAAGTTTTAAAATTATGATTTCACCTGAACCGCGAGCTTCCGCTGCGCCCGCGTCAAAACCCCATCAAAAAATGGTATCAAAGCAGGTCTGATCCTTCATCCATTACATTAGTCATGTTTGATATATGATATATAATCCAATTTTGATGTTTACACATGCATATAATTTAGATGTTGCTTGACTTTTCGGTTCTACGCAAATGGGAAACGTAACATAAATTTAATGGTTAAATTAAGTTATGTTTTCTAAGATAGAATTGAACTGTTAGGAAATTGATCTAGATTGAAATTCTGCATTTGAGGTAGAGTAAAGCTTTCTTGAGGAATATCCCCACTTAAATAAGGTAGTAAAGTGACATGTATTGGATGCATATTTCTTAGTCCGTCTTGTCAATACGGTTTATGTTGTTGGACAATTATGACCCATAACGTCACTATTTGTACAGATCATGGTGTTGTTGTACAAATTAACTATGTGACAAAGGAGATTGCACTCTTATCATTTGTGATTAGATCACCAAGATATATAAATGATAGGAGGTCCTTATGATTTGTTCCTGGATTGAGAATGATATGAGAAAGTATCAATCCACGAAGGATAAATCATTAAATATCCCTAGTCAGAGTATTATCGAGATTGGACATCGATAAATACGTAAAAGACCAGTATTACACTTGTGCGCGTTGTGAGGGCACAACGACATAGTTCTCATATATTTGGGTATAGGATAATCATGCAAGTGTAATAGGAGGTTGTGTTTTACCGATGGTACGGGAAACAGCTTCGCTCTGGATAGACCCCCTCGGAATTCCATTGGTAGTATGACTATGTGTCTATGGAAGTCTGAAATCAGGGTAGGTGTATTTGGTCTTAACCTGAGACTTGCACCGCTAATACTTGCGACAATCAATATACTTTGGTTTTGGTCGTCCAGGGCTTTAACCGGTTTCTATGTACGCCTCTTCTGGGTATATCGAGAATCGTAGTGTGTTGGGCGTGATGTCAAGATGGAATTGTCACTCCAGTCATATAGAGATGATGATCGCGCAGGGATACAGAACTGATTCTCTAAAAAGGTTGCAACCGTCGGGATAATATGACTTGGTCATGATTATCCGATATTAAAGAGACTAGTTGCTCGTAATCCGATATATGCTTCGTACGGGGGCAGACACTGTACCAACCCCAGGCCTTGGATGTGATCATCCGATACTGGATCGACATACACAATACTACGTATACTACGCCTGATATAGATCCTTATATTCCTGTAAGGATATTTCTGGAGAATTGGGTAGGCATGGCGCTTTGCTAGAAGCCAACCTTGTCTTGTAAATCGGTAAAACGTAGTACTAGGTACTTACGTGTTCGGATAGTCCGACGACCGAATTTACTGCCAACATATCCAGGGATCTCATGGGTCGCTTCCCGAAGATTCACCGATGACGTATGACTCGCACTTTTATTAATCTGGGATTAATTAATGTTGAGAGAGAAAATTAATCTGGGATTAATTGCGAAGATATTTTATCTGGGATAAAATATCATTTAAAGAGAGAGAACGATTAATTTGGAATTAATCGACAAATTAATATATTCGATATATTAAACGAAATTGGATTTCGACGCGGAATTAAAATTAGATTTTAATTCGGGCGAACGAGTTAATTTAGAATTAATTCGTTAGCGATGTGAATAGTGACCTCGCTAGGCGTAATCATTTTATTGCGTCGCAACAGAAAATTCGTTAATTTGGAATTAGTGAACCCGAGCCCGGGATTATTTACGAGCGCATTCGCATTTCGAATTCGAGTGCGGCACGCAAGTCAAATCAAGCGTCAAATCGCTAGTCGCATCAAGCGTCAAATCATTAGTCACTTTGAGTGATGTGACAACATGTCACTTGATTTGATTGATTGGGTGATGTGACTTGATGAGAGTTGTTATAGCTTTTAATGGCTTGACTTTTTTGGAAAAAGAAAAACAATTAATTAATTTTGGAAATTGATTTGTGTATTAGATACACAAAATAGCCAACAACTCACACAACACTCATCTCTCTCTTCCATCCATCTCCCTCTCATTCACGCCCATGGAGGGGCTGATTTCTTCTGGTTTGTCGAGAGCTTGAAGAAAAAGGGAAGCAAAATGTTTGATTTTTGTGGCAAAAATCAAGAGAGCTAGCACTCCGAGAGACATGCGAAGGTGATAGGGAAGTCCACCCATGAGCTTGGAATCGTTTGACGAAGCTTGGAGCTTGTTCAAGGAGCAACAATGGCCGAAAACAGTGAGCTGTTTCACTGCCACTGCCGAGCAGTCCATGGAGGCAGAAACCAGATTTTTGTTGCCTCGCGCGTCGCTCAACCGATCGATGTGAGTATTCCGCAACTCCCTCGTTGTATTCGCACATGTTTTTATGCTTTGTATTCGATCATTGGGGCCGTAGAAACTCCAACAATGGTATCAGAGCGATTGAAAAGCATGAAATTGATTTAGGGCTTAAAATTGGGTAAATTGATTTTGTGCATGATTTAATTAAATTGGATGTTTCAATATGCTTAAATCATGTTGAATTGAAGTTTGATTGGATCAATTTCAAGAAAATTGGTTTGGAACAATTTTGCCCAAAATTGGATGGCTTGGCCGAATCTTCACTATGCCCTAATTTCTTGGATTTTGATTTTTTTGATTCATTGGATGAGTTAGAATCATGTTGGGGATGTTGATTTAATGTTGAATTGAATTTAATTGGATTGAATTTGATTTGGACATAAAATTTCCCCTTGGCCGAGACATAATAAGCATGATATGGGTTTGATTTTTGTTAAATTGTGTTGGACATGATTTAATGATGATGAGCATGATTAATTAGGCTAATTGATGTTTTGGAAATATTGATTTGGGTAATTAATTATGTTATACACTTTGTGTAATTAAATTGTAAAATTGGATTTTGTAATTTAATTGAAATGGGCCTATTTTGTAAAATTGGGCTTTTAAAGTTGTTATTGGGCTTGGTTGTACCAAGATGGGTTTAAGCTAAATTGGTTGGATCCAATTAGGCCCAAAATCGCTTCCATAAAGCCCAAATGCGACTAATGAACCTTTAAAGTTTAATTGGGCCTAATGGGCCAAAATTGATTTCTGGGCTTATGGGGTTAATCCCGGATTGGATTTTGGTTATTCGGTTTGACCAGAGTTGACCAAAAGTCCACGCCTTAAGAAATTAATTGAAAGACCATTGGACTTTAATTGAATTGACGTTGGACGTTAATCGGGCTTTGAGACCCGTAACGATTAAATTTGGAATTTAAGTCGTATTGGTTCGTTAATAAAGTGTAGTATTTAATTTGGAATTAAATAGCGAGTTAGTATTAAATACAAATTGAATTGGATTTAATTTTGTAGTTTAATTTAATTCAAGAATTCGTACTTTGAGTACTTATTCGCAAAACGAGTTTGACTCGAGCAAAATCAAATCGTTGTTTGAACATTGGATGGTCACTAATTATCAGATTAATTAATTTGATTAGATTGATTGATAACATGCTTGTGTGAATACATGGTTGCGATGCATGAATAATGTATATCGGATGTATATTAGATGGGTAGGGCAATTTTAGAAATTGTTGTAATAAATTTGGAATTTATTAATTGGACCTGCATGTCCAGCCTTATTACCTCCTTACTCTTTATATTCTCTTCTCACCTATTCCCCTCAATGTAAATGAGGTTTCTTTAGAAGTGTAGTGTAACAAGTAGAAGTAATACATGTACTAGCGGGAGAGGAAAGAGAGAGATTTGATCTAGGATCAATGTGTAAAGTATCCATCCGCATATCATTATTATTTTATCATATGCGCTTTATTATGTGTTTAGAATGCATGTTTAAGGGTGTATGATGATGAGACCTTAACAAAGATAATAAATTGGTTGCCAATTTGCATTCGAAAAACCCTCACAAATATTAAGCGTTTTTCCTTCCATTGAGTGATTCTTACTCAAGATCTAAGACTGGCATTGGCTTGTTGGCCAAAGTCAAGGCCTTTGTCCGTCGAGGATGTGTTTGAATCACGAGAGCTTTGTTCCATATTGGTGTCTTGTCCAAGTTGTGGTTTGTTGGCCAAAGTCAAGACCACTTCTTGTCCATCGACATTGATTACGAAGCTTTCCATGGTCAATGGGTCACGCTTAACTGGGATCACTAAGTTTGTTGTGCCAAAGCCAAGGCTTAGTTGGTTCAGAGGAAAAAGGTTAGGTAATATATTGGATATATTGGCATATATAAGATATATGTTTCGGACTTGGATGTCCCCCTACCGGATCTAGGAATTGGATTGGATCCAATTGATCTTAGAGATTTACCTAGTTAATTATCATACAATTTGTTGGCCAAAGTCAAGATTGTGTGATATTTAACGGGATCCTAGCCCACTAGGAAACACGGTTTCCCGAGTACTCGACAGAGGGTTAGAGGCTCGCCGAAAAATAGTGGGAGGCAAGAATTGAATTTGCAATATTCGTTTAATTACTTGCCATACGCGCTCATTCAAATATCATTCGTCAAATATATTAAATGTTAGTTGGACTAATATTTAAATATTGTTTTAATTAACAGTTGGACCGTATTCAAACTATTCATTTATAGTCGATTTTATAATTGGATTATAGTAATCAATATAATTGATTTTAATCTATTAATTATAGTTGATTAAATAGTTGGACTACAGTAATCATTATAATAAATAGTACCGAAATCGTTGATAAAATTGAAAGATCGACATTTAAAACATAATCCTAGGGAAAATGTATTTAAATGGTTTAATTTTCAAATTGGGAATAAAGTTTCAGGATAGTCCTGAAAAATAATAAGTTACTTTATTTGATAAAATAACATATTATGCCTAAGCCCAGAGTTAAGCAAATAATAGAGCATAATCTTTGGAAGATTTATGTAATGATAACTTTAGTGCTTAATCCATTAAGCTTGTCGCAGTAGACTCCGTAATTTCTGAATCAGAACTAAGGATTAGATCCTTAAAGTATGATAATGAAATTGAAGGATCTTCATAGATCTATTATTAGATTTTAGAAGTACTAAATTGCAATAATAATTCTTGGAGAATTAATGACTATTCTCAAGGAGACAAAGTCATACTTTGCAATTAGGCAAATAGCGCAAGGCGCAGCTTACTTCGATATTCTAGAAACCCTAGGCTTGGCCAAAGGCTTCTGGAATGTGGAAAAGGGCAAAGGCAAAATCATTATATTCTTCTAGGAAGATAAAAGACATATCCCAAAATGTCTACCTAAATTGTGGCAAACGGGATCACGGAAGCGTGACTGCCGTTTGGACTAAGCAGACATGAAGGAATTGAAGACGAGCAAGGCTCTGACTTCAAATATGTTTGTCATAAATATATTCACTACTAGTATTAAAATTGGATTTTAAATACTTAGTGTGGTACATAAAAATACTGTTGTGCAGAATCTGCTGTAAGCAGGATACTGACTTCGGTCGAGATTTATCTGCGAAGCAGAAACGGGACGAAAGTCGCTGTTTTAACCGTAGATACCTAAGTTTAGGAACTACCATTCAGGTACGTAGCTAAATTTGGAAACTATTATAATGTAACTAGTTTGACTAGATATATTATCTCTATATCAGTGTTTGACCCGCTGCGGGTGAACCTTTATATTCTAGAACACTAAAGTGTTTTATTATATAAAGATGATATTGAGATAAGCACATTAGATGTGAATAACAGAGTTTATATTTTGAATATAAATAAAATCTCAAACGTATAACATGACAAACAAACAGCTCAAACAGATTTGATCAGAAGAAACTAATTTATGGCATTGCTGTCTGGGACACAATTAGACAAGACTCGTATATCCACACTTTTGAAGAATGGATACTATGACTGATTTGATTCCAATCAAATAAAGTCTACGAATCTAGTTTATTGGGCAAAGTGCCTAAAACACTATTTACTTGGTAAAAGTGTAAGTGCCACCAATCTGTTAGCCCTAGTTCATAGTGAAGCAAATGGGCCCATATCTAGCTAGGCTAGCGGTGGATATGAATATTTCGTGACCTTTACGGATGTGGCATCTCGTTATGGTTATGTGTTTTTAATGAAACACAAATCAGAAACGTTTAGAGTTTCGACACGAAATAGACAAACAGATCAGCTAACCGTCACGGTGAGACCGTAATGGAAAATACTTAAGTAATAAGTTTCTCATATACTTGAAAGAGTATAGTATTATTTCAACGAGGACTCCTTCCGGAACACGTCAAAGTGACGGTGTGTCTGAAATGACTAACCGAATTATGTTAGACATGATAAGGCTAATCATGAGTCGCTCTGAGCTACCATTTCCTTCAACAGATAAGCATTAACAGTGCAGAACTTATTTAGAATAAGGTTCCATAAAAATCTGTTTGACATATATCATATTAGATATGAACAGGAAAGAAACCAAGTTTCTCATTCCTGAATATTTGGGTATGCTGGGCATATGTTTGGATGATACCAAACTAGAACCCAAATTGGATAAGTGCCAATTGTAGGTTATCCTAGGGAAACCATAAGTATAGTACTTATACAACTCACAAGAGAACAATTTAATTGTTGCTCACCATGCGGTCTTCCTAAGAGGAATACCGATATGCAGTGGTAAGTGGGAGGATAGTAAAACTCGATGAAAATCGGAGTAATACTATTCCAAGCATCCATTCCTAATGGAACACAAATATAGTTCATCAAAGATGAAACTATACCATAATCTTCGAATACACAAGAACCGCGTATGTCGGAGAGAGTCATAAAACAACCTGGGGTATGGGTTTCTGATCTCACCTCATAAAGATGTCAACCTTTTGAGGAATACCAACTGACTACGTATGAGGAAGTGATACAAGGTATCGACTCCCAATTATGACAAAGTGTCATAACATCCGAAATGGATTCCATGTATATCAACTTAGTTTGGATACTAGTTGATGTACCGCAAGGCATTGTGCCTATTGGTACTATATTAGTCTTCAAGGAAGACATACATGGATGGCAACATTCCAACGTAAAAGCTAGGCTTTTAGCGGAAATGTATCGTTATCAACATTGTGTTGATTACAACGAAATCTTTTACCTGTTGCCACGGTAAATCCATTTGGATAATGCTTGTTAAAGCTGCGTGTTTCATTTATGAAATAAGACAGCTTTACGGGGAAATCGCTTTCCTAAAAAAGAAACCTTTTGGAGGATGTTTACAACATCCTGTCAGTTTTGTCGTACCATAACAAGCAAACAAGGTTTGCATGTTATTCGATCCATGTTTGGATTGAAGCAAGCATAGGTTCTTAGAATTATCGTTTTGATGTAATCATAATAGTTTATGATTTAATTCAAAACGAAAATGATTCTTGTGTATATATGAGGGTTAGTGGGTGCGCACTGACAGTGGCTGTCCTATAAAATAATGATAATATGTCATTTCTTGGAAATGATATTCCCATAATAAAATTATCGGTGAAAGCTTGGCTTTCGAGAAAATTCTCTATAGAATTCTTGTGAGAAACAACTTTTATTCTAGGAATAAAGATCTACAAGGATAGATCTAAAAGTTGTTGAAACTCTCCAAGAACTCGTACATTGAAAAATGTACGCGACCTGGTGTCTCATACGCTTTGAGCATATGGAGTCACAAACCGGCCAATCCAAGTGATAGTCACTGGATTGATGTTAAGAACATCCGTTAGTATCTTAGAGAACTAAGGATGCTGTCTTAAACTATGGAGAATGAGAACCTGAAGTGACTGGGATCACTGTAGCAAGTTTCATAACCGATAAAAACGACTATAAGTCGCAAAATGGTACTATACAGTTTGAATAACGGAACAGTGAGCTGGAAATCTTCCAAGCAAGATACTGTTACCGAATAAACAACAAATGCAGGTTATTGCTGCAGCTGAGGCAGCAATGAAAGCCATTTGGGTCGATAATAAATCTTATTAGATTAGATATAGTTCTGTTAGCAGCTGAGCTAGGAGTCAGTACAGGCTAAGGAATTGATGGTCTCATCAACGATCCAGATACATACTTTGACTATTCATCTGATTCGTTCGGATCATACATCGTGGCGATGTGATGATCGTATAAATCGCATCAGACGATAAACATGCAAATCCGCTGACGAAAGCCTTTCCTCAGCAGTTTGAGCGAACCGTAAATAGTTCGGGTATTAGACACTCGAGTGACTGGCTATAGGCCAAGTGGGAGATTGTTGGACAATTATGACCCATAACGTCACTATTTGTACAGATCATAGTGTTGTTGTACAAATTAACTATGTGACAAAGGAGATTGCACTCTTATCATTTGTGATTAGATCACCAAGATATATAAATGATATGAGGTCCTTATGATTTGTTCCTGGATTCAGAATGATATGAGACAGTATCAATCCATGAAGGATAAATCATTAAATATCCATAGTCAGAGTATTATCGAGATTGGACATCGATAAATACGTAAAAGACTAGTATTACACTTGTGCGTGTTGTGAGGGCACAACGACATAGTTCTCATATATTTGGGTATATGATACTCATACAAGTGTAATAGGAGGTTGTGTTTTACCGATGGTACGGGAAACAACTTCGCTCTGGATAGACCCCCTCGGAATTCCATTGGTAGTATGACTATGTGTCTATGGAAGTCCGAAATCAGGGTAGGTGTATTTGGTCTTAACCTGAGACTTGCACCGCTAACACTTGCGACAATCAATATACTTTGGTTTTGGTCTTCCAGGGCTTTAACCGGTTTCTGTGTACGCCTCTTCTCGGTATATCGAGAATCATAGTGTGTTGGGTGTGATGTGAAGACAGATTTGTCACTCCAGTCATATGGAGATGATGATCGTGTAGTGATACAGAACTGGTTCTCTAAAAAGGTTGCAACCGTCGGGATAATATGACTTGGTCATGATTATCCGATATTAAAGAGACTAGTTGCTCGTAATCCGATATATGCTTCGTACGGGGGCAGACACTGTACCAGCCTCAGGCCTTGCATGTGATCATCCGATACTGGATCGACATACACAATACTACGTATACTACGCCTGATATAGATCCTTATATTCCTGTAAGGATATTTCTGGAGAATTGGGTAGGCATGGCGCTTTGCTACAAGCCAACATTGTCTTTTAAATCGGTAAAACATAGATAATTAATGTTGGGAGAGAAAATTAATCTGCTATTAATTAATGTTGAGAGAGAAAATTAATCTGGGATTAATTGCGGAGATATTTTATCTGGGATAAAATATCATTTAAAGAGAGAGAACGATTAATTTGGAATTAATCGATAAATTAATATATTCGATATATTAAAAGAAATTGGATTTCGACGCGGAATTCAAATTAGATTTTAATTCGGGCGAACAAGTTAATTTAGAATTAATTCGTTAGCGACGTGAATAGTGACCTCGCTAGGCGTAATCATTTAATTGCGTCGCAACGGAAAATTCGTTAATTTAGAATTAGGGAACCCGAGCCCGGGATTATTTGCGAGCGCATTCGCATTTCGAATTCGAGTGCGGCACGCAAGTCAAATCAAGCGTCAAATCGCTAGTCGCATCAAGCGTCAAATCATTAGTCATTTTGAGTGATGTGACAACATGTCACTTGATTTGATTGATTGAGTGATGTGACTTGATGAAAGTTGTTGTAGCTTTTAATGGCTTGACTTTTTTGGAAAAAGAAAATCAATTAATTAATTTTGGAAATTGATTTGTGTATTAGATACACAAAATAGCCAACAACTCACACAACACTCATCTCTCTCTTCCATCCATAGCCCTCTCATTCACGCCCATTGAGGGGCTGATTTCTTCTGGTTTGCCGAGAGCATGAAGAAAAAGGGAAGCAAAGTGTTTGATTTTTATGGCAAAAATCAAGAGAGCTAGCACTCCGAGAGACATGCGAAAGTGATAGGGAAGTCCACCCATGAGCTTGGAATCGTTTGACGAAGCTTGGAGCTTGTTCAAGGAGCAACAATGGCTGAAAACAATGAGCTATTTCACTGCCACTGCCGAGCTGTCCATGGAGGCAGAAACCAGATTTTTGTTGCCTCGCACGTCGCTTAACCGATCGATGTGAGTATTCCGCAACTCCCTCATTGTATTCGCACATGTTTTTATGCTTTGTATTCGATCCTTGGGGCCGTAGAAACTCCAACATATGTGTATTTTTCTATGGCTGCATCCGAGATCGTGCCAAAGCAGTGAGGGTGTAGTTGATAGAATTTTATCGATGCCAGATGTATATTTGATACTAGACAAATTCAAGTGAAAGTGAAAATCTTGAACGTGCCAAAGTTGTCAAGACTACATCGGTAGCTTGAGTTTGTCATTGGCAAATGAAGCCTTGATACGCCTCATTGTGAACGTGACAAAGCTGTCATAACGAGAAACGGTCATGACCAAAATCAGGAGTCATAGGGAGTGTGATTGACAATGAGTTGTCTACCTAATGAATATACGTAGGCGAGATCGTGCCAAAGCTGTGAGTCGAAATATAATCATGGGGTCCTTCTCTCACTATGGAATTCGATTTAATTATAGAAGTCCCATTTCTGTTGGGGATTACGATATTGCGTAATGTAGTGGGAGACACTGTTGGGTTAAAAATCCATGACTAAAGCAGTGTGTAATTTATGGAAATTGCTGCTTTTGTTTTCCTTTATTCTATATTGTTAATAGAATTATACTTCTAATCCACTGCATGCATATTACTTGAATATGTTTTCTGACTTCACTTTTGGTTGCGTATTTCTAGAATAGGTTCTAGAATGTTAGTAGACTTGGATATTGTTAGATTAGTCCAAACCATCGAGAACTGTAGTTCTAATTTTCTAGTAAATCAAGATGGTTAGTGACTTAGTTTCTAAGTCACGATAAGTAATCTAAATAGATATATGTTTTAGGATATTATTCTATAGAGAGAATAGTTTCTTGTATAGTAAGAATTGACACGAATCAGTTAATGTCTTGAGATTCTTGACTGGCATTAAGAAAACTCCATTAGGTATTTGTTTATCTTATAATGACGTTTCTTGGCTTGAGTGACTTTTAGAAGTCACGTGTTTCACACAGTTTGCTGATCAATTAATTTACAATTGTTGTGAATAATTGAAGGCAAATTATAAAACTAAATAAAGGAGATATATATAGTTGTGTATAGAGAGTATTGATTCTCACAATACGACAACTGTAGGTATTGGATACCAGATCTCTCATCTAGTTATTTAAAATAATGTTTAATATTTATTTTTGATATTGATATCAGAACTTGTGACTATTGGATAGTTACTTGTTCTTTATAAAAAATTGTTATATATTTTAATATGACTAGTAGTGTCATTAATGAAGAGATAAAAATTAAGAGAAATATTCAATTGACTAAATAACTTAGAACATTGCTTTATGAGATTTTATTACATAAGCATTAGATACTTATTCCGTATGGTAAAAGATGGTCTGATACAAGATCACACCATATATCCTCATCCATTTAATGAGTATTGTATTCAAGATGTGATTAAATCTCATTTAACCAATGATCGTCATTGGACCACAGATTTATTAAACTAATACAGTGGATGTATGTAGTTTAATGAATTATAAATTACCTCAGATAGTTTTCTTTACTTCGTAACTTAGTTAATGAGTTGTCATGACTTAGTTACATGTTTCCAAAAGAATTTATATTGAACGTCTTGAATGGTTTGACAACTTTCAATATGTTTCTGATGAAACGTGGATAGAATATTTTGAATGGTTCAAATATATTCTATTTGAAGTGTTGAAAACTATATTTTAAAATTCATCGTGAGTTTTTGAATTGTTCAAAGATGTTTGATATGATCAAACATATGAATTAATGGCAATTAGTTTTAAAGTTATTTAATGAATATGATTCTTACTCAATATTATTCTTTTACGATTCCATCATGATGGAATTGGTCAGTGGGAGAAATTGAATCTTATATGATTTGATTCATTCGATATTGAGTGTTACCGAATTAGTTTTTTCAATACTCTTGGGGTTATGCTCCAGTTACACTAATTTATCCTTTTAATTAGTTTATACAGTTACATATATTATGTGTATAAGTAGAAAATTCTAATCTTAAAAGGTTTGAGATTTGAATCTTTCTTTTGTATAATAGTTATATAATTGAAAGTACTTGTGCCTCAGAGGTACAAGTAAACGTTTATCATTTATTCTATTTAATAGAATATTGTATTCTATTTGATAGAATATCTTTTCTGCGATCCCGAGTAATAAAATTATTTTATTACTTGGTGTGTAACATTAGATGTTAACAATTGAAGAAAAGAGTTGACTTATTGAAGTCAAATGTGAGAATGATAAGCTATAAATGGAACTACATAATTAATAAGATGAAATGACCATTAGACAACTTCTGTATAAGTTCAATAGGCTGTCAGAATCATTTGCGAAGTATTTGATATTTAATGGTTATGCTGTTTTCTTATCGAAGAAAATTATCTTATAACTTATAGTGGGAGCGATATTTGATATCGATTACGGAAGTTAGCATTGAACCATAGATCTCAAATTGTTCTTAGCTTATTACGGTCAAGTTTTGAACTTGATAAAGCTTTCGTTATGAATCGTTCATAAAATGTGCAAATTGTTTGCGCAGCAAAAGCAAAGTGAGATTGTTAAAGGTTTGACCTTTATAGTATGACAGTGAGAAAAGTTATACTCAGTGATCTATTGTAGATTCTTAGGAAACTTGTCTCTAGTCGCACTAATTGAACAATTAAAGATATGTTGGTTAATGTTGATATTAAATTATGTATTTTGGCTAAAGAATGCAAAGTGGTGTTCCTGAATGGTTTCTTCGAATGAGAAATCTATTGTGGTTTCTTTGTTTGAAGAGTTCATTCTAGAATGGCCCTAGAGTTTGTATTCTGTTAAGATCACAGTTTGATATACTAGCTTATAGAATCTATTGTAGACTCATATAAGCTTTCCGAAAATTTATGTTCTCTAATTTTGATACTGTCAGATTGTCTGATTTTATTAAAGCATAAGGAATACACATATTTGATAATAGAGTCAGTGGGAGCGTACAAATTTCTTTCTAGTGTTATATCCTAATGACATTATCATTATTAATGTAATAATGAGATGTTTGTAAGGTAAAAGATTTACCTAAGTCTTCCTTTCTCTGTGAAAGCAGTGGGAGTAGTCTCTGATATATTTGATATAAATTTTTATATATGATATAAAATAAGAGACTTGTGAGATACTCACATTAGTCGTACATTAGCTATGATCTAATAAATGACACAACAAAACTATCTGTATGACAGTTAGTATAACTGTTTCACAGTTAATGTGTCTCTTGTATATAATATTTATCTTTCGTAAAAGATTATTCCTTAGTCGAAAGAGAAATTGATTAGAATATCTAATCAATCTTATGCAATATAGGATGATGGCATAATGAATAATATATTATGTACGATTAAAGATATCAATTTAATCGTAATAGTTACGAGCTATTTTGATATGTTGTAGACCATAGGATGTGTCTTGAAACATGTTCTTTATTATCCTTGAGATATTAAGAACGAGTTTCTCATTCATGGAGATTATAGTCTGCAACCATTAGGGTCAGATTAGTTTTGAGTCTAATTATGACGTTAGACAGTCTACATCATATAGAGTCAGAAATGAGGTAGTGGGAGTGTTATAGATGATTCTACTATGTTAGTGGAATTAGTTGTAACTTATGAAGTATTGACTTATTAAGTTGCATAGTGACTTTATAGATTAGAAGTTTTGATATTAGTGTTGTGCTTACGGCTGTCTCATGATATTTGGATTTGATTTCTAAATACATAGACAACCCAGTAGCTATAGCACAATATTGATATCGCATCTGAGTCATATTGATGTAGAACTTGGATTTTACATAATATGAATGATGATACTTAAGGGAAACAATTGGGTTTGTTAGACAGACTCAATTTGTAATATCAGGCTTACTTATTATTTCCTACCTCTTAAGTGTTAGATGATCACTTGAGGGCCATGAGTATGTGATACACATTGAGATGTGTATATGATACCGTGGATTAGCACTAGAGCAAGTGTGAGAAATTGTTAGGGTTGGTGCTCGGAGTGCCAATCCGGATCGTATTTATGTTCGATTCATAAATACAAAAAATTCATTTTACAAAATATTACTTATTTAATGGTAGCACCTCTTGTCTTTTAAATACATATTCGATCTAATTATGATTAGATATCTGATTATGATTAGATTGAAACTAAATCTGATTTAGTGATACATGTATATTAGACAAAGACCCTAGGATTTACAATGTAGTGCGCAGTTACAGCGTAGTTTGTAATTGACATTGGGAAGTGTCACTACAAGTTGTATATCCTTAAATAAAGATCAAGGTCAAGATTTACTAACACAGGTCGATTAGTAAAATCCGATGAGACTAGTACATGTCGTATATCATGACTTGATCCGATGGTTTATCCCAATGAACTATGAGTCTCGGGAGACTCGTATAGACATGTAGGTGTTTATTTGATAAATACTGAACGACTCACTGAAGATTTCCTAATAGATGGTACACCAACGTCAATAGGAATCTTCTCGAGTTGAGCGAGCATAGTGGTCATTCGACTTGAGATACAACAGTGGATATATGAGTTATCCTCCACACTTTGATGGTAGTCACGTCACCGATCTATTTAGATCAGACCTCCGCATGTTCGTTGGGTATGGACTGATGCTCATGATATCCAGTGCCTATCAAGATAGAATCCGTCAGTAATGTGTACATGGCATAGGTATCCTACACGTGTTTGCGATCTAGTAAATCCATGGCCGTGATATAACTTCGGAAATCAGTTCCGATTGTTATTTAGATATCATAAATTTGAAAGTTGACTATATTATATCATAAGGATTTGACGTTCTTATCTATATCCCAGGTATAATATGGATAGCTTGTGATGGAGGGATTATATGTATGCAATGACCTCGACTTGTATAGTTTAGCAAGATTATCTATGGTCGTCATAATTCATGAGTGGTTGAATTATGAACACGAAATTGGATTTCATGACGGATAAACCTAAACTTAGAGAGTCCCATAATATGAAGTGTACTCGTTGAGCACTTGGACAAAGTGTTATGAATAATACATATTATTCATAATACTTCATCGGATTAAATGAGTTAATTCGAATCGTTTAATCGGTTAAACGAAAACACATGCTTTAGGGGATTTTGGTCAATCGTAATTATTATGTATTTGTATTTGATACATAATCTGATTAGATACACATTAATTAATTATCAAATAAGACTTTGACACATGTCATTAATATATATATTTGTTATTTAATGTAATAAAAATACATATATAATAATATTTATATTAATTAATTATTTAGATATTTAAATGTTAAATATTTGAATAATTAAATGATATACTTTTTCATAATTGTTATGAAAATTTTTTGATTATTATTGGTTACAAATTTCATGATTCTATTAAGCTTTAAGTGTGCAAATTTGATTTTTCAAATTAAAGCTTATTATATTTAAATAGATTAAATTGCAAAAAATAACCATAATACCCCTAAATGTCGGCAACCCTTGTTTAAATTAGGAAATTTTGTTTCTTTTTCATTCAAGGGAAGCCATAGCTGAAAATTACACCTCCAAATAACTTTCCAAATTTCACTTGAAGATTCAAGGAAGAATAAAGTAAAAATTCAAGAAAAACACAAAGAAAGTTGAAGATTAGAAGGTAATATTTAATGTTCTTAATTGTAGAAAATTAGTTTCTTGTTCTTGAATTGTTAGAATGGTTCTAGGATTTACTTACTTCTTAGAATTTAGGGCTTTTGGATTTGGAGGATGGATTGGAAGGCTTTGAGCATCTGTGAAGTAGCATTGAAAGATATTATTGTAATATTTGTTCAAATTGATCATTTGATTACATGTTGTCATTTTAGAGTGTTATGACCACTCTTGTAATGCCTAGAATTGTTCTTGGGTGCTTCATTGGTGGTGACTTGGATTGGTGTTGTGATTAATTTGATTAATGTTGAAAAAGTTGTATTAAAGCATGAAAATTTGATATTTTTTACTTTTGGATCAGATCTGGAAATACTGTTCATATGGTGATGAAAATAATGTCATATAAATGTATTGGATGTGTTTTGGGTGTTGGAACAATTACCGAAAACTGTTTCGGAGTTGAAAACGACGAAAAACGGTGTTACCGGGTGACTTTTGAGCCAACCAGGTGACAGCTGCCTAAACAGTGAATTAGTCACTGTTCGAGCAGCCCATGAACTGCCCTAGCACTATTGGGACTGACCTGGGCAGCCCTCATGTGCATTGGGTGGTCGGTTCGGTCAAAAAACGATGTCATTTTGCGGAAAAACATTTTCATAAAAGTGTCGCGACTTTTCTTAGTTATTTATGTCATTATTTGATATCGAATGAATTTTTTTAGGTGAAATATGAATAAATTATTAATATTGGATATTAAATAATTTTTTCGGTAATTTAAAAAGTTTTAAAATTACGATTTCACTTGAACCGCAAGCTTCCGCTGCACCCGCGTCAAAACCCCAACATATGCAAATAGTCGAGTATCTTTGAAAAAAAAACATAGAATCTTTAAGAAAATGAGTATTGTTCTATCTTTGCTTGGACTCGCAGGTGGTGGCAAATAAGTTTCACAATGTAATCTAAAGATCTACTTAAATTATGCAGTGAGTTGGAAATGCTGGGAGAATGTTTACTAGGTAAAATCTTACCTATATAATATCCCTAAATGAAAAGGCGACCGCATTCTTACGGGGCCAAATAGGAGTGGTAAAAGAGATCCACTTGGATCATATGGGAAATGCATAGAGGTGGACATTTAATATGATTAAAAAAATTTATAATTATAATTATTTGATTTTTTATATAAAAAAATTAATTATTTTAACTTATCGGTTCGGTTCGGTTTTGTTCTGATGAGTGGTAAATAGATCATTATTTCCCACTCCTTTGACTTAATATTTTGAATACTTTCTTGAGTTTTGTGAATATTTTGATGTGTTTTGTGGTATTTTGTAGATAAATAAAGTAACAGGACTCTCTGGAGGCAATTCGGGGCCAAAAAAGCGAAAAAAGGACAAAAAAGGTAAGAATATAAATTTCCTGCTAAAATGTGCCGTGCTAAAATGCGTCGTTTGTTAAAATACGCCGCTAACGTGCTCCGGACACGTGTCATAATCAGAGAAGTTTGCTAACATGCACCCTTGCTAACATGCGCCTACCACGTGTCAACATCACATCAAATCTACTAACGTGTGCCGGACACGTGTCACCATCACATGCTACTGACACTCATTATTGAAACGCGTCATTGACGACATCATGCTGACGTCAGCATCGCGATGTGCACACCCCTAAGCGTCGTGATGTCGAGCCAATAATTCAGATTAAAAATTCTCTTGACGCCACGTGTCACCATCTCACGAAGCCGGCGCTACGTATCTTCAATCAACGGCGCGTCGCGATGCGCAAGGTGCCTCGCGTCGCGACGCATGAGGCCAAAATTTTCCTATAAATAGAGGCTGAATTTCAGAATTCAATTCATACTTTCTTCTAAGGAATTCCTTAAGAATACTACGAAGATTGTATCTTGTTTGTTTATTTAAAAGCTTTCTGTATTTAATTTTATTTACTTTACGCAACATTACTTTCTTTTCTTTACTTTTCAGTTTTTATTTTACTTTTCAGCATGAGGAGGTAACTCTCTTCTGCTGGGGTGAAATGTAAGCTTTTATCACTAATATTTAGATTAATCTCCCTTAATTATAATATATAAACTATTTAAAACATGACTTAATGGGATACCGTCTTTATGGTCGGTTGGACTTAATAAAATTGGTTTTAACCTAACTAAACTGGATACCGTCTGTATGGTCGGTTAGAATTAATTATAAATTTGACTTAATCATGATACCGCCTATATGGTCGGTTGGTAATATCACGCAAAGTAAATATATTATAATAAGGGAGATATCTAAAATAGTAGTAATAAAAGTGGATCATCTAACTCCAGTATTTTCTTTTATTGTATTTTTACCTTTTTAATTTCAGCATTTACTTTATGTCTTTTACTTTATTTAAGCTTTTACTAGTCTTAGATATGTATCGTAACTAAGTCTGTTATCTGGGGTTGTGATGAATTCCAATATCACTGGTTTATAAGGGGTTATTTTATAGTTTGGGTAATATAAATGTTTATTTATTAAGTCTTAACCTTAATGCTTCTTGTTATCTGGCCATTAATAAGATTGATTTGGTAAACTTAAAATAAACTTGACAAAGGAATTTTAGGTTTCAGCCTTATACTTAATAGCCCACGATCTTCCTTGAGGATATATAACCCTTTAATAGATTTCCTTACAGGATAGACATATACCTGTCGGGTGGGGGTAACCACAATTAAAACTTAATATTAATGAATTCAGGTAACTTGGTTGACATAGACATATGATTAATTGGGTTACACTTGGTATTTGCATATGACCATCGACAGAGGCTTTTGCATAATTTCGTGTTCCAAGTTAATAAACAAATATATTACACAAACATAAGATAACCACTTTATCTTTAAAAGATATTGGAAAGATTCACAACCCTGGATAGTTTAATAATATTGAATTTTCCTTTAATTCACTTTCACATTGTTTTATTTACTTAGTTTAAAGTCACCATCCAATCAAACAAACAATCCATTAGATACTTGTAAAAATTTGGCTTCATAAATTAATAGTTTAGGTATTAAGTCCTCGTGGGATCAATACTTTTTATACTACTTAAGTGATACGTGCGCTTGCGTTATACGCATGTGATTACGCCGGTCAAGTTTTTGGCGCCGTTGCCGGAGACTTATTTATCATTCACTATTAGTTTTGGGGTTAGATACCTTTACTTGTGTCTAATTTGATTTTATTTATTATTTCTGTTTTCTTATGTTTCTGGTTCTCAGACACTATATGAGACAAACCAGAAGCTTTGAAATCCGACCGCTTGACCCAGAAATTGAAAGAACCATCAGACAGTGGAGAAGGGAAAGGCGAGAAAGCCAAGAAGCACTAATTAACATGTAACATAAACCTTTGGAAGTTGCACCACCAATTCCAATTCGAGATAGAATCATTTCGGTGGTTGACGGCTTAATTTCCTGCATTATACTTCCTCCCTTACCAGCAAATGCGTGTGACATCAAAACATGCATCCAAACGATACATCAGTCAGTTCAGTTTGGGGGGAATGTAACTGAAGATCATAATGCCCACATCAGCAACTTCCTGGAAGTTTACGGCACTTTCAACTACAATCGAGCGGCTGAAGAAGCAGTGAGACTCGTTTTTTTCCATATTCCTTGAAAGACAGAGCTAAGGCTTGGCTACATTCACTACCAGCAGGTTCCATCACAATTTAGAATATATTAGCCACCAAATTCCTTGCAAAGTACTTTCCACCAGCCAGGACTGCAAAGTTAAGGAATGACATTACATCCTTTTGTGCAGCATGACTCAAAATCCCTATGTGAAGCTTGGGAAATGTACAAGGATTTGCTCAAAAAATGTCATCACCATGAGATTGCAAAGTGGCTACAAGTCCAAACCTTCTTTAATGGACTTTCTGGACTGATGAGAACCACAATTGATATTGCTGTTGGAGGAGCATTAATGGCGAAAAGAGAAGATCAAGCCTGGGACCTAATTGAAGAAATGGCCAACAACAATTCATTCTGGCCAACAGAAAGGAGCATGATTCAAAGAATTACTCGAATTTATGAAGTTGGAGTCAACACAGTAATGAATGCCAAGCTGGAGCAGATGTGCAAATGCCTGGAAACACTTAGCACGCAAGTTGTAAATATTGTTGGAGCCATAAGTTCACCATATGGAGGAACACCAGAAATAAACCAACAAGATGAGACAGTGAATTATGCCAACAATTTCAACAGAGAGGGGAACAATCCATATTCCAACACGTACAATCCAGGGTGGAGGAATCATCCCAATTTCGCATGGAGCAACAATTCAGGGCAAAGGAACAATCCACCACCCGAATTCCAACAGCAAAGCCAGGAGCATGAAAAAGAATAAGGAATAACGGAAATGATGGCCTAGTTAAAAAAATATGATGCTATGTTTCAAAGTTAAGCAGCATTAATTCAAAATCAAGCGGCAACAAATGAAGCTATGTTTCAAGCCCAATCAGCATTGAATAAAAGCTTAACTGCTTCTATAAAGGCTCTGGAAACCAAATTGGCAATTGGCCAATGCTCAGAGTTACAGACCACAAGGAACCCTTCCTAGCAACACATAATCAAATCCAAGGAACATTGGGAAAGAGCAATGTCATGCCATCATTTTAAAAAGCGGTACTAAAATTAACAAAGATGTTGAAATCAAGGCAACTACTAAGGAATTTCCAAAAGAAAGCAGCGAAGCAGTTCAATAGATGGAGGAAAAAGAAACAAATAAAAAAGAACAAGAAAAATTCAATCCACCTCCACCTTTTTCACAATGTCTCCAGAAAAACAAATTGGACAAGTAATTTTCTCGGTTCCTGAAGATCTTCAAAAAGCTGCATATCAACATTCCATTTGCAGAAGCATTAGAACAAATGCTCAGCTATGTCAAATTCATGAAAGATATTCTTTCACGAAAGAGAAGATTGGGAGATTACGAGACAGTAGCATTATCAAAAGAATATAGCGCCATCATTCAGAGAAAGCTTCCCTCAAAGTTGAAAGATCCTGGCAGTTTCACCGTCCTTTGCATCATAGCAGAACATAACTTCGGTAGGGCTTTGTGTGATCTAGGTGCTAGTGCTAACTTTATGCCTTTTTCTATTTTTAGGAAATTACAGATTGGAGAAACAATGCCCACCTCAGTCTCTTTGCAACTTGTTGATAGAACACTCGTATTTCCAAGAGGTGTAGTTGAAGACGTTCTGCTCAAGGTTGACAAATTCATTTTCCCAGCAGATTTTATTATCCGTGATATGGAGGAAGACGATGACGTGCCAATCATCCTCGGGAGACCATTCTTGGCTACAGGTCTAACCATTATTGATGTACAAAAAAGAGAACTAACAATGAGGGTACAAGACCAAGAAGTAACATTCAATGTTTTCAAAGCCATGAATTTTTCGTATGATGAAAAGAATGAGGAATGTTTCAGATTTGATGTGATACATAATACCATCCAGAACTCCAATGCAATGCAAAGTTCTACTGACAAACTTGAAGCATGTCAACTGTCTGTGGAGCCTGAAGATAAAGTGTATTGCGTACTGAAAAAGCCTATTCTTGCACTATAATCAACATAAGAGAAACAGTTCCACCAGTTCAACGAATTGGAGGAATTTCACATACAGCCTTTTCAGAATGCCAAACTGTAAAAAGAAAAGGCCAAGAAGAGACATGATGAGAAGTTAGTGCACATACAACTAGCACCAGGGCAGAGGGTACTGTTAAACAAATCAAGGTTGAAACTCTTCCTATAGAAGCCAAAATCATGGTGGTCAGGTCCATTCTTAATCACCAAAGTCTTACCAGATAAAGCCGTTGAGTTACATGATCCCATCTCCAACAAAACATTCAAGGTTAAAAGAAAGCGTGTCAAACACTACTGAGGAGAATCAATTGAGCGAAAAAAAGAAAGTGTGACACTTTCAGATCCAGCCTAACATTTGGGCAGTCATGTCTAGCTGACGACGTTAAACTTAGCGCTAGTAGGGAGGCAACCCATGCACTTTGTGTATATATTCAGATTTGGTGTGTTTTATTTTTGTGTGTTTAATTTATGTAGGTAAAGTTTCAGGATGGAAGACATTCTCACAAATATTCACAAGGAATTTCCTTCTCTTCCTCAAAACTCTCTGATGAAATCTTACAAAGCTAATTTGGAACGAATGAGATTACTGATGATCAAAGGTATTCCTACTGACATTCGTTGGTTAATTGAAGCACGGGTCCGATTGGCAAGTGAGTCCTCTGACTCTTTTATTTCACATCTACCTGGTTTAGGAAGAAGAACCTATGCTAAAAATAGAAGAGCTAAAAGAATGGGTGTTTGCTATAAATGTGCTCGCATGACATGTAATACTCATTGTCGTTCTTTAGGAATGATGTCTGATAACCGTGAAGATAAAATTAATTTCATTAGGGATGGCTTGAGTAAGGAGTCTTTGGATGACATATCTAAGACTCTTGAGACGCATTCCAGTGGACATGTGCATCATGCAATTCACATGTTATGTACACAATTTTGAAAAGAAAGACAACAGTTAAGTCTCGGGAATTTGACTCTAAAAGACCATGTTTGCCAATTTATAAAAAAATTGGATGGGAAGCTTGTCTCTGACGCATAGACGTTATTCAAGCTGTTACTTTAAGTAAATATTAATTTCTCTTTGTATATATCTAATAATTGTGATTAGTTTTGTTATATTTTTTTATTTTCTCCGACAGGATCCAAACTTTTTGACTTTACGATATATTTTATTGTTTAGCTAATAATTGTCATTTGGCAGGTACTAGTGCTATTATTACTCACCCTTTTCAGGTGCTATAAATTCAACTCATCATTTCAATCTTGAAGGCATCCAGATTTGAGAAAGAAATACGTAAAAAATGGAAGCCACTTCAATAAGACGAGTTGTAAATATATGTGTGTTTTGCGGTACTAGTGTTGGTTCTAAACCAGAGTTCGTAGTAGCACATGAATTGGGTCGAGTCATAGCTGAACGGAATATGCATTAGTATATGGCAGTGGCAATCTTGGACTAATGGGGATTGTTTCAAGGGTTGTACAGGAAGAAAGCAGTCAATTCTTGGGAATCATCCAAAAACCTTTGGCAGAGGTGAATCTTATTATACCATCAAACAGAGAGGAACTGATCATGCCAGGTGTGTTTGAACGACTGGTTGAAATGATTAACTGTGATGATGCTTTTATTTCTTTGCCAGGTGGCTTGGGCACAATGGAGGAAATTTTTACAGTGTTATCTTGGGAGAACTTGAACATACACCAAAAATTGATTGGACTGTTTAATGCTGATGGATTTTATGATTTTCTTTGTGTGTTTCTTGATGATGCCTGGAGAAATGGGTTCGTGTCAAAACCTGTAAAAGAACTCATCTTCACTGCCAATGATCTAATTGACCAAATCTTAGCCTTTTAACCACAAATTGACCCTATTCTTTCTAAGATACACTGGTCCGATAATGATCGTGGTAAGAAGCATCAGATAAATCTTAATCTTGACCATTAATTTCCTTTTTGAGATGTAGAATTTCAGCTAACCAAGTATTATTTTCTAAACTCTTCTTCTACTTTTTAAGACATTGGGGACAATGTCTCATTTAGGTTTGGGGAGAGGAATAGTTTACTAGTATCTTGTTTTCAAAAAAAATTAAAAAATTAAAAAAAATATTTTGCGTTTTTGTATTTTAACTTGACTAATTAGGTGAAATTGGTGTGAGATGGTTGTGTAAGGAATTTCCACTCATGAGACGTATCTCAACCTATTTCGTAACAAGTTAATTTTTGTTTATTTCCTTAATACTGACTAAAATGGATCTTAATATGCTCAGTTGACAGGTATTATCAACATGCATGGTAACATACGGACATAAGTTGTAATTGACAAGTTTGTAATATTCAATGCTCTAGTTTAATTGCAGGAGGCATCTAAAAAAGCGATGGGATAAAAAAAACGTCTGAGATCCGAGTTATTAAGTCTGTAGGGGTGTTTTAACACCTAGTGCCCTAAAGCCAACTGGTTTGGGAGTCACTGACCCAAAGCTCGCTACATGCATTAAAGATGTTGTAAGAATATATATATATATAATATATATATATATATATATATATATGTATGATATCCGAGTAATTAAGTTCGTAGGGGTGTCTTAACAACCTAGTGCCCTAAAGCCAACTGGTTTGGGAGTCACTGGCCCAAAGCTCGCTACATGGATGAAAGATATTGTATATATATAATTAAAAAATAAATCAGAAAAATCAGAAAAATATTCTATTGCTGAAAAATATGTGAATTCTGATATAACTTTAGGACATAAATATTACTCTCTTTTCAACTACACTTATGAATATTGTGGGCACAATGACTTGATTAATACCTTGTTAGTTATGTATATGGAGAATGGTAAAAATAATCGGAAAATTTCCTTATTCGGTAATTTGGAAAGAAAGAAATCAACTATTAACTTGGATAAGAAGTTTCACCTGTTTAGTCACTAACTTGTTTATTCTATTTTCTCTTGTCTTTTTGCTTTTGTGTGCACTAGTTTTAGATTGACGTTTGTGGGTATCGTTGCTGTAAGCCCTCACGAGACTACAACTCGTCCACTAGGGACACTTAGGGGTTTAAAGGCTTGTTGCATATGCTAAATGAAACTGTGATCCCTATGAAAGTCGTTTAGTTTAATGTTCATTTTAAAGATGTTTATGTTATGTTATTTTGTTGTTTTGCTCGAGGACTAGCAAAATGTTAGGTTTGGGGGTGTGATGAGTGGTAAATAGATCACTATTTCCCACTCATTTGACTTAATATTTTGAATAGTTTCTAGCGTTTTGTGAATATTTTTAATGTGTTTTATGGTATTTTGTAGATAAATAAAATAACAGGACTTTCTGGAGGCAATTCGGGGATAAAATAGCGAAAAACAGACAAAAATGAAAAAATGTAAATTTCCTGCAAAAATGTAAAATCATAAGACTTGATCGTGGTATAAAATTTTATGTTCTAAGATCGAGATTGCTTGAGTCTATAAATGGACCTTTGCAGCTTGCAAACTTTTTGCTCTTGACCTTGGGCTATGAACTGATCAGGTTGTACCATATAGATACAATCATCAAGATTGTCATTTAAGAATGCAGTCTTGACATCCATCTTTCAAATCTCATTGTCATAATATTCAGCAATTGACAGAAGAGTGCATATGGATTTCAGCATGGCTACTGGCGAGAAAGTCTCCCCATAGTCAACTCTCTCTTTCTTGGTATAACCCTTTACCACTAGCCTAACCTTGAAGGTCTATACCTTCCCATCTACTCCTCTATTTCTCTTGTAGATCCACTTGCAACCTATAGGTTTTACCCCATCATGTTGGTCTATAAGTTCCCACACTGAGTTGGAGTACATAGACTCCATCTCGAGGTTCAATGGCATTGAGCCATTCTTCTTAATCATAATCATCTATTGCACTACGATAGGTCAATTTATCATATACACCATCACTAGAAGCGATAATTTGTGCCTCTCAAACTTCTAGATAGCGATCAGGTTATCGTAAAACCTTCCACTACGTCTAGGTGGCTGATGTGTTCCAGAATGGGCGCTGTTTGTTGGTCCAAGTTAACTTGAAGTTGTGGCTGATTGAATGGCTTGGTCAGATTGGTGTATTTGGGCCATTTTGGTGGATTTTGAAGATTCCTTGGGTTCTGGAGTTTGGTCCATGTATGAAACTTTATATGAAGGCCTTATTATGTTTAACTCAAGAATGGAATGGGTCTTGGACATGCATGGGTTGCCTATTGTACAGTTATGACCCATAGCGTCACTATTTGTACAGATCATGGTGTTGTTGTACAAATTACTATGTGACAAAGGAAATTGCTCTTTTATCATTTGTGATTAGATCAACAAGATGTATAAATGATAGAAGGTCCATATTATTAGTTCCGAATTGATAAGATATGAGACAGTATCAATCCATGAAGGTTTAATCATTAAATATCCCTAGTCGTAGAATTATCGAGATTGGACATCGATAATGCGGAATAGACTAGTATTGCACTTATGCGTGTTGTGGGAGCACAACGTCATAGTTCTCATATATTTGGGTATAGGATACTCATGCAAGTGTAATAGGAGGTTTTGTTTACCGATGGTACGGGAACAGCTTCGCTCTGGATAGACCCATCGGAATTCCATTGGTAGTATGACTATGTGTCTATGGAAGTCCGTATCAGGGTAGGTGTATTTGGTCCTAACCTGAGACTTACACCGCTAATACTTGCGACAATCAATATACTTTGGTTTTGGTCGTCCAGGGCTTTAAGAGGTTCTGTGTATGCCTCTTCTGGGTATATTGAGAATCGTAGTGTATTGGGTGTGATGTCGAGATGGAAGTATCACTCCAGTCATAGTGGAGATGATGATCACGTAGGATACAGAACTCGTTCTCTTATATGCTGCAGCTATCGGGATATTATGACTAGGTCATGTTTATCCGATTATAGAGACTAGTTACCAGAGATCCGATATGCGCTTCGTACGGGGCAGACACAATTCCAGCCCCAGGCCTTGCACGTGACATCCGATACTGGATTGAAATACGCAATACTACGTATACTATGCCTGATATAGATCACATATTCCTGTAAGGATATTTCTGGAGAATTGGGTAGGCATGGTGCTTTGCTAGAAGCCAACCTTGTCTTGTAAATCAGTAAAAACGTAGTACTAGGTACGTACGTGTTCGGATAGTCCGACGACCGGATTTATTGCCAACATATCTGGGGATCTCATGGGTCGATTCCCGAAGATTCACCGATGACGTATGACTCACACTTTATTAATCTGGGATTAATTAGTAGAGAGAGAAAATTAATCTGGGATTAATTATGGAGATATTTTATCTGGCATAAAATATTATTTAAAGAGAGAGAGCGATTAATTTGGAATTAATCGATAAATTAATATATTCGATATATTAAACGAAATTGGATTTCGACGCAGAATTAAAATTGGATTTTAAATCGGGCGAGCGAGTTAATTTAGAATTAATTCGTTAGCGACGTGAATAGTTATTTTGCTAGGCATAATTATTTAATTACGTCGCAACGGAAAATTTGTTAATTTGGAATTAGCGAACCCGAGCCCGGGAGTGTTTGCCGGCGCATTCGCATTGCGAATTAAAGTGCGGCCCACAAGTCACATCAAACATCAAATCACTAGTCACTTTGAGTGATTTGACAACATGTCATTAATGATGTGAATAGTGATGGAAGTGGTTGTGGCTTTAATTGCCTTTGACTTTTGGAAAGCAAAAATTTTAAAAATGAATTTTTAAAATTCAATTAGTGTATTAGATACACATTTTTTCAACCACCAAAAACCTAACACACTCTCTCATTCCTCTCTTATCTCTCTCGCCCAAGGGGCATTTTCTTCCTTAAACTTTCTGGTTTTGCCTTGAGTTGTAGGAGAAGCAAAGAAATTTTGCGGCAAAATTTCTAAGGTGCTAGCACACATCCGGAGTCTTGCGAAGGTGATAGGGAACCGCACTCTTGAGCTTGGAATCACAACACAAAGCTTGGAGCTTGATGGTGGTGATGGCCGAATTTGAGGAGGACAAAAACCAGTAAATGCCGAGAGTTCAAGGAGCTTCAAAGGGCATAAAAAGTTTTCGTTGTTCCTCGCATCGCACAACCGATCAATGTAAGTATTCTGCAACTTCTTTGAGTATTTGCACATGATGTTTCTTGCTTAAAATGATCCTTGGGACATTAGAGAAACCCAACAATGGTATCAGAGCCATTTTGAGCATGAAACTTAATTGGGGTTAAAATTGGGTAAATTGAATTTGAGCATGATTTGATAAAATTAATTGATTGAGTATGCTTGAATGATGTTGTATTGAAGTTGTATTGGATCAATTTCATGAAAAGTTGATTGGATCAATTTTTCCCCAATTGGAAGGCTTGGCCGAATCATAGTGATGCGCTAATCTCATGGTACTTTTTGTTTCTTTGATCATTGGATGACTTGAAACAATTGGGAAATGTTTAATTGAGAATTAATTGGATTGAATTTTGAATTGGACATGAAATCCCCAAAATGTCGTGGACTTGGAAGCATGTAAAATGATTGATTTTTGATTAAAATGTGTTGGACATGTTTTGATGTTAATGAGCATAATTAATTGTACAAATTTGTGTTTTGGAAATGTTAATTTGGGTAATTAATTATGGGATACACTTTGGTCAATTAAGTTATAAAATTTGGAATTTGGTAATTTAATTAATTGGGCCTATTTCGGAAATTGGGCTTGAAAAGTTGTAATTGGGCTTAATGGGCTTGGTTGTACTAAGATTGGTTTAGGCTAAATTGGTTGGATCCAATTGGGCCCAAAACCATATCCATAAAGTCCAATTATGACTTAATGGACCTTTATTAATAATTGGGCCTAATGGGCCTAAATTGGTTTCTTGGCAAATAAGGGTGATTCCTTAAATGGGCTTTGGTATTTGGGTTTGACCCATATTGACCAAAAGTCCATGCCTTAGAAATTAATTAAAAGCCCATTAGACTTTAAATTAAATTGACATTGGATGTTAATCGGGCTTTGAGACCCGTAACGATTAGATTTGGAATCTAAGTCGTAAAGGTACATTAAAAGTGTAAATATTTAATTTGGAATTAAATAAATGAATTAGTATTAAATTCAAATTAAATTGGATTTAATGTTGTAGTTTAATTTAATTCAAGAATTCGTACTTTGAGTACTTATTCGCAAAACGAGTTTGACTCGCACAAAATCAAATCGTTGTTTGAACATTGGATGGTCATTAATATTCAGATTAATTAATTGGATTAGATTGATTGATAACATGCTTGTGTGAATACATGGTTGCGATGTATGAATAATGTATATCGGATGGATATTAGATGGGTGAGGGCAATTTTGGAAATTGTTGTAATAAATTTAGAATTTATTAATTGGACCTGCGTGTCCAGCCTATTACCTCCTTACTCTTTGTATTTCTCTTCTCACCTATTCCCATCAATGTAAATGAGGTTTCTTTAGAAGTGTTATGTAATCGGGTAGAAGTAATACTTGTGCTAGGGGAGAGAGGAAAGAGAGAGATTTGTTCTAGGAATAATGTGTTAAGTATCCATCCGCATATCATTATTATTTTATTTATTTACGCGCCTTATTATGTGTTTAGAATGCATGTTTAAGGGTGTATGATGATGAGACCTAACAAAGATAATTAATTGGTTGCCAATTGCACGCGAAAAACCCTCACAACATATTAAGCGTTTTTCCTTCCATTGAGTGATTCTTACTCAAGATCCAAGACTGGCATTGGTATATTGGCCAAAGTCAAGACCTTTGTCCGTCGCGGATGTGTTTGAATCATGAAAGCTTTGTTCCATATTGGTGTCTTGTCCAAGTTGTGATTTGTTGGCCAAAGTCAAGATCACTTCTTGTCCATCAACATTGATTACGAAGCTTTCCATAGTCAATGGGTTCCGCTTAACTGGGATCACTAAGTTTGTTGTGCCAAAGCCAAGGCTTAGTTGATTCAGAGGAAAAAGGTTAGGCAATATATTGGATATATTGGCATATATAAGATATATGTTTCGGACTTGGATGTCCACCTACTGGATCTAGGAATTGGATGGGATCCAATTGATCTTAGAGATCTACCTAGTTGATTATCATACAATTTGTTGGCCAAAGTCAAGATTGTGTGTTATTTAACGGGATCCTAGCCCACTAGGAAACAAGGTTTCCCGAGTACTCAACAGAGGGTTAGAGGCTCGCCGAAAAATAGTGGGAGGCAAGTATTAAATTTGCAATATTCGTTTAGTTACTTGCCATACGCGCTCATTACAAATATTTCGTCAAATAAATTAATATATTAGTTGGACTAATATTTAATCGTTGTTTTAATTAAACAGTTGGACTGTATTCAAACTATTTCATTTATAGTTGATTATATAATTGGATTATAGTAATCAATATAATTGAATTTAACCTATTAAAATTATAGTTGATTATATAGTTAGACTATAGTAATCATTATAATGCATAGTACCTAAAATCGTTGATTAAATAGTTGGACTATTAGAATCAAGATAAATTGAAAGATTAGTGTTTAAAACATAATCCTGGGTGAAAATGTATTTAAACAGCTTTAATTTTCAAATTGGGAATAAAATCTCAGGATAGTCCTGGGAAACCGAGAAGTTACTTTATTTGATATAGTGACGTCTCGAGCCTAAGCCTGGAGTTAAGCAAATAGTAGAACATGATATTTGGAATATTCATGTGATGATAACTTTAGTCCTTAATCTGTTATGCTTGCCGCAAAGATTCCTTAATTTCTAAGTCAGAACTGAGGATTAGAGCCTTATAGTATGATATTGAAATTGAAGGATCTTCATAGATCTATCCGTAGATCTTAGAAGTACAAATTGCAATAGAAAACTTTTGGAGAGTTAATGGCTATACTCAAGGAGACAAAGCCAGAATTTTCAATATGGCAAGAAGTGCAAGGCGCATCTTACTTCGACATTCCGGAAGGCCAATGCTTGGCCAAAGGCTTCTGGGGTGTGTAAAAGGGCAAAGGCAAAATCATTATAATCTTCTGGGAAGACAAATGACATATCCCAAAATGTCTGCCTAAATTGTGGCAAACGGGGTGATTGAAGCGTGACTGCCGTATGGACAAGGCAGACATGAAGGAATAGAAGACGGTGCAAGGCTCCGACTTCAAATATGTTTGTCAATAACATGTTCACTACTAGTATTAAAATTGGATTTTAGATACTGAGTGTGGTACATAAATATGTACTGGTGTGCAGAATCTGCTGATAAGCAGGATACTGACTTCAGTGGAGATTTACCTACGAATTGAAAATGGGACGGCAGTCGCTGTTTTAACCCCAGAAACCTAAGTTTAGGAACTACACTTCGGGTGTGTACTTAAATTAGGAAACCGTTACAGTGTAACTAGTTTGACTAGGAACATTATCTCTATATCAGAGTATAATCCGTTGCGGATATACCTTTATATTATAGAACACTAAAGTGTTTTATTTTATAAAGTTGATATTGAGATAAACACATTAGATGTGAATAACAGTATTTATATTTTGAATATAAATAAATCTCAAACGTATAACATGACAAACAAATAGCTCAAACCTGATTTAATCAGTTGAGACTTATTTGTGGCATTGTTGTTGGGACACAATTAAAAAAGACTCGTATATCCACACTTTCGAAGAGTGGGTACTAGGATAGATTTGATTCTATTTAAATAATGTCTACGAATCTAGTTTATTGGGCAAAATGCCTAAAACACTATTTACTTGGTAAAAGTGCAAATGCCATCGTTCTGTTAGCCCTCGTTCATAGTAACATAAGTAGGCCCATGTCTAGCTAGGCTAGATGTGGATATGAATGTTTTGTGACCTTTACGGATGTGGCATCGCGTTATGGTTATGTGTTTCTTTTGAAACACAAATCAGAAACTTTTAGAGTTTCGACACGAAGTAGACAAACAGATCGGCTAAAGTATTAAATCATCACGGTTAGACTATGATGAAAATACTTAAGCAATAAGTTTCTCAAATACTTGAAAGAGTATAGTATTCTTTCAATGAGGACTCCTCCTGGAACACGTCAATTTGACGGTGTGTCCGAACGGAGAAACCAAATTTGTTGAATTTTTCTAAGGTCCCAAGATCAAACAAGACATGAAAACATGCGTGAATACACCAACGAAGATAGCGGAATACTTACATTGATCGGTTATGTCGATTTGAAGACGAATCATGCCCAAAAACGCACTGCCTTTGTAAGCCCACTGCAGCAGTCCATGCTCACTGTCTTGGCAGTTTCGGGTCTCAAAACGAAGCTCCAAACTCCGTCGGATGAATCCCGCCTCATGGGTGAACCTCCCTACCACCTTCGCAAGACTCGTAGTGTGCTAGCACTTGAATTTCCACCATGAAAATCCACTCTTTGCTTCCCTAAAGTCCACGCCAAAATTGGTTCCAAACCAGTAACATGTTCAGTTTTGGGCGTGAGAAGAGGAAAAAATGAGAGAGAAGAAGTTTTGTATTATCTTAAAATGATTTACCAAAAATCAATTTATATTTATGCCATAATTTTCATTAAATTAATAATAAAATTATGACACATAACATGCAATGGCTTAGAGTGTCAAACACTCAAACTCCATGCAATGACATTGAGTGCAATGTACACAATCTACATGCAAAGCATTAGAATGACATGTGTCATGTGGGCCCCACACGTTTCCAAATGAAAGTGGGCCCACGTGCACTCACGCGTTCGGGTTCGATATTTCCGAAATACCGAACTTACGTCGCGACGTTAATTCAATCGAATAATTGCGGCTACCGAAATTATTATTTACGTCGCTAACGAATTAATTCTAAATTAACTCGTTTGCCCGAATTAAAATCTAATTTTAATTCCGCGTCGAAATCTAATTTCGTCTAATATATCCAATATATTAATACATCGATTAATTCCGAATTAATCGTTCTCTCTCTTTAGACGACATTTTATCCCGGATAAAACATCTCCTTTATTAATCCTAGATTAATTTTCTCTCTCTTCTGTATAATCCCAGATTATTCAAGAGTGCGAGTTGTGCGTCATCGGTGGATTATCGGGAAGCGACCCATGAGATCCCCGGATAATCTGGCAGTAAATACGGTCGTCGGAGTATCCGAATCACGTACGTACCAAGTACTACGTTCTACCGATTTACGAGACAAGGTCGACTCATAGCAAAGCACCAAGTCTACCTAATTCTCCGGACATATCCATTTAAGAATATTAAGATCTGTATCAAGCGTAGTATACTAATGTATTATGCATATCGGTCCAGTATCGGATAATCACGTGCTAGGGCTGGGGCTGGATAAGTGTCTGCCCCGTCCGAAACACATATCGGATGTCTGGTAACTAGTCTCTATAATCGGATATTCATGACCTGGTCATAATATCACGATTGGATGCGCATCACTTTAAGAGCACTAATACCGTATCCTGCGTGACATCATCTCCATTATGACTGGAGTGACACTTCCGTCTTGACATCACATCCAATACACTACGATTCTCAATATACCCGGCATTGGCGTACACAGAACCGGTTACAGTCCTAGACGACCTCAACTAAAGTATATCGATTGTCGTAAGCATTAGCGATGTAAGTCTCAGGTTAAGACTATACACACCTACCTTGATTTCGGCCTCCCATAGACACATCGTCATAATACCAATGGGATTCCGAGGGGTCTATCCAGAGCGAAGCTGTTTCCCGTACCATCGGTGAAACACGACCTCCTATCGCACTTGCATAAGTATCCAATACTTATATATATGAGAACTATGTCGTTGTGCCCTCACAACGCGCACAAGTGCAATACTAGCCTATTCCGCATTATCGATGTCCAGTCTCGATAATACTACGACTAGGGATATTTAATGATTAATCCTTCGTGGACTGATACTGTCTCATATCATCTCAATCCAGGAACTAATCATAGGGACCTCTCTTCATTTATATATCTATGGTGATCTAATCACAAATGATGAGAGTGCAATTTCCTTGTTACATAGTTAATTTGCTACAGCAACACAATGATCTGTGCAAATAGTGACGCTATGGGTCATATTATCCAACAAATTTTGTTGGACATGATAAGGTTAATCATGAGTCGCTCTGAGCTACCATTTCCTTCGACGGATACGCATAAACAGTGCAGAACTCATTTTGAATAAGGTTCCATAAAAATTTGTTAGACAGACTTCATATTAGATATGAACAGGAAAGAAACTGGGTTTTCTCATTCCTGAAGATTTGGGAATGCTAGGCATACGTTTGGATGATACCAAACGAGAACCCAAATCGGATAAGTGCCTAATAATGGTTATCCTAGGGAAACCAAAGTATAGTACTTATACAAGTCACAAGAGAACAATTTAATTGTTGCTCACCATGCGGTTTTCCTAAGAGGAATACCTATATGCCGTGGTAAGTGGGAGGAAAGTAAAACTCGATGAAAATCGGAGTAATACTATTCCAGGCACCGATTCCTTAATGGAACAGAAATAGTTCATCAATGATGAAACTATACCAATAATCTTCGAATACACAAGAACCACGTAAGTCATCAGAAAATAACCTGGGAGGTATGAGTTTCTGATCTCACCTCGTTAAGATGTCAATCTTATTGAGGAATACGAACTGACTACGTATGAGGAAGTGATACAAGGTATCGACTCCCTATTATGGCAAAGTGCCATGATATCCGAAATGGATTCCATGTATATCAACTAAGTTTGGATACTAGTTGATGTACCGGAAGGCATTGTGCCTATTGGTACTATATAAGTCTTCAAGGAAGACGTACATGGAAGGCAACATACCAACTTACTAAGCTAGGCTTGTAGCGAAAATGTATCTTTATCAACATAGTGTCGATTACGATGAAACATTTTACCCGTTGCCATGGTTAAATCCATTTGGATAATGCTTGCTGATGCTGCATGTTTCATTTATGAAATATAATAGCTGAATGCCAAAATCGCTTTCCTTAACGGAAACCTTTTGGAGGATGTTTACAACATCCTGACGGTTTTATCGTACCATAACTAGCAAACAAGGTTTGCAGGTTATTCGATCCATTTATGGATTAAAGCAAGCATTGAGTTCTTGGAATTATCGTTTTGATGTAATCATAATGGTGTATGATTTAATTAAAAACGAAAATGATTCTTGTGTATATAAGGAGGTTAGTAGGAGCGCACTGACAATGAATGTCCTGTATAATAATGATGATATGTCATTTCTTGGAAATGATATTCCCATAATACAATCAGTGAAAGCTTGGCTTTCATGAAAATTTCTCCGTAGAATTCTTGGGAGAGACAACCTTTATTGTAGGAATAAAGATCTATTGGGATAGATTTAAAGTTGTTGATACTCTCCGAGAACTCGTACATTGAAATAAATATACGCGACCTGGTGTCTCATACGCTTTGAGCATATGGATTCACAATCAGGCCAATCCAAGTGATAGTCATTGGATTGATGTTAAGAACATCCTTGAGTATCTTAAAGGAACTAAGTATGCCTTCTTATACTGTGGAGAAGGAGAACTTGAAGTGACTTGGTTCACTGCTGCAATTTTCCTAACCGATAAAACGACTATGAGTCGTAAGAACGGTACTATAAAGTTTGAATAACGGAACAGTGAGCTAGAAATCTTCCAAGCAAGATACTGTTACCGGATAAACAACAAAATTGGATTATTGATGTAGCTGAGGTAGCGACAGAAGCCATTTGGGTCGAATAAATCTAATTAGATTAGATATAGTTCTGTTAGCAGCTGAGCTAGGCTACAGCGCAGGCTAAAGAATTAATGATCTCATCAACGATCCAGATATATACTTCAATTATTCATCTGATTCGTTCGGATCATACATCGTGGCGATGTGATGATCGAATAAATCGCATCAGATGATAATCATGCAAATCCGCTGAAGAAATCCTTTCCTCAGCAGAAATTTGAGCGAACCGTACATAGTTCGGGTGTAGGACACTTGAGTGACTGGCTATAGGCCAAGTGGGAGATTGTTGGACAGTTATAACCCATAGCGTCACTATTTGTACAGATCATGGTGTTGTTGTACAAATTAACTATGTGACAAATGAAATTGCTCTTTTATCATTTGTGATTAGATCAGCAAGATGTATAAATGATAAAAGGTCCATATGATTAGTTCCGGATTGATAAGATATGAGACAATATCAATCCATGAAGGTTTAATCATTAAATATCTCTAATCGTAGTATTATCGAGATTGGACATCGATAATGCGGAATAGACTACTATTGCATTTGTGCGTGTTATGGGAGCACAACGACATAGTTCTCATTTATTTGGGTATATGATACTCATGCAAGTGTAATAGGAGGTTGTGTTTACTGATGGTATGGGAACAACTTCGCTCTGGATAGACCCCTCGGAATTCCATTGGTAGTATGACTACGTGTCTATGGAAGTCCGAATCAGGGTAGGTGTATTTGGTCTTAACCTGAGACTTGCACCGCTAATACTTGCGACAATCAATATACTTTGGTTTTGGTCGTCCAGGGCTTTAACAGGTTCTATGTACGCCTCTTCTGGGTATATTGAGAATCGTAGTGTATTGGGTGTGATGTCGAGATGGAAGTATCACTCCAGTCATAGTGGAGATGATGATCACGTAGGATACGGAACTCGTTCTCTTATATGTTGCAGCTATCGGGATATTATGACTAGGTCATGTTTATCCGATTATAGAGACTAGTTACCAGAGATCTGATATGTGCTTCGTACGGGGCAGACACAATTCCAGCCCCAGGCCTTGCACGTGACATCCGATACTGGATCGAAATACACAATACTACGTATACTACGCCTGATATAGGTCACATATTCCTGTAATGATATTTCTGGAGAATTGGGTAGGCATGATGCTTTGCTAGAAGCCAACCTTGTCTTGTAAATTGGTAAAAATGTAGTATTAGGTACGTACGTGTTTGGGTCGTTCGACGACCGGATTTATTGCCAACATATCCGGGGATCTCATGGGTCGCTTCCCGAAGATTCACCGATGACGTATGACTCGCACTTTATTAATCTGGGATTAATTAGTAGAGAGAGAAAATTATCTGAGATTAATTATGGAGATATTTTATCTGGGATAAAATATTATTTAAAGAGAGAGCGATTAATTTGGAATTAATCGATAAATTAATATATTCGATATATTAAAGGAAATTGGATTTTGACGCGGAATTAAAATTGGATTTTAATTCAGGCGAGCGAGTTAATTTAGAATTAATTCGTTAGCGACGTGAATAGTGATTTTGCTAGGCATAATTATTTAATTACGTCGCAACGGAAAATTTGTTAATTTCGAATTAGCGAACCCGAGCCCGGGAGTGTTTGCGGGCGCATTCGCATTGCGAATTAAAGTGCGGCCCACAAGTCACATCAAGCATCAAATCACTAGTCAATCGATTGATGTGATGACTAGTCACTTTGAGTGATTTGACAACATGTCATGAATGATGTGAATAGTGATGGAAGTGGTTGTGGCTTTAATTGCCTTTGACTTTTGGAAAGTAAAAATTTAAAAAATGAATTTTTGAAATTCAGTTAGTGTATTAGATACACATTTTTTCAACCACCAAAAACCTAACACACTTTCTCATTCCTCTCTTATCTCTCTCGCCCAAGGGACATTTTCTTCCTTCAACTTTCTGGTTTTGTCGTGAGTTGTAGGAGAAGCAAAGGAAATTTTACGGCAAAATTTCCGAGGTGCTAACACACATCCGGAGTCTTGCGAAAATGTGATAGGGAATCGTACTTGTGAGCTTGGAATCACAACACAAAACTTGGAGCTTGATGGTGGTGATGGCCGAATTTGAGGAGGACAAAAACTAGTAAATGCCGAGAGTTTAAGGAGCTTCAAAGGGCATAAAAAGTTTTCGTTGTTCCTCGCATCGCACAACCGATCAATGTAAGTATTCTGCAACTTCTTTGAGTGTTCGCACATGATGTTTCTTGCTTAAAATGATCATTGGGACCTTAGAGAAACCCAACATTGCCTTGATTGATTTTGGGCTTAATTTCTAAATGGTGTATTAGTAGTGGCAGGATTTGCGCAGTCTTCGTATTTTGGATGTAACTTTCTCGTCCGAGGTCCGATTTTGGTGATTCAAGTTACATTGGAAATAGAACTCGTAGCTCTACAACGTTGTAGCTTTCATCAAAGTCCATTTCGGACTTCTTCGTGGTAAAAATGACGACACAAGATATCCCTACAGTTTTTATATTTTATATTTTTGAAGGTTATGTGTTGTTTAAGTGTTGGGCTGAACTTTAATTATATTACAAAGCCCATGCACGAAATTTTAAAGTATTTCATGTGTTATTGTGTTTATTTTACTAGGATTTTATTATATTTGGGTAGAATTAGGGTTAACCACCTATTTAAAGGGGCATTATTCATTGTAATTGGAAATTAACTAAGAATATATTTTTTTTACAAAACAAAGTGAATTGTGTCATCTTGAGGAAGTGGATTCTTCCTTGGTTCTACAGAAAAAAAGCTTATCAACGTGTGGCAAGCGTTGTGGTGTTGTATCGCTGTTCAGAATTCTCCAAAGAAATAAAGAAAGGTTCTTAAGGGCAAGGTTCCTTAAGGGTTGGACTTGATCTTGGAAGGATTTTGTTCTTACAAAATCAAGATTCGCGGTTCTTGGAGCTTAAAACACGTGGATAGGTTTGCTTGGCTTTGTTCCAGACAGGTTCTTATCATTTGGTATCAGGAGCTCAGGGTTACAAGGTCAAGATTTTCTCTATCTTTATCGTTTTATGAAGTCTTCATATTCCTTTTTTTTTTGGTCTATTCTCAATTCAATTTATTATTATTATTATTATTATTATTATTATTTCCTTTGTGTTTTTCATGTTTATGACTGAATCTTGGATGTTATTATAATGTTCTTGCATGGTAATAGCATATAGGATTCAATTCTTGGAGTTTTTGAGTCAATTAGAGTCGAATTTATCTATAATTTTCGGATCAGTTCGGTCAGAATTTGTCTGCCGCGCACTGATTGTAAAACGGTTGTAACTTTTGATCTAGAAAGAGTTACGAGACCCATAATATATTGATTTATAAGTACTCGAGGAGAAGAATTCGTTTGTCTTTGGCCGTACTCATTCCGCTTAAGTTTCGTATCTCAAAATCTATTTCAAACAATAATTACGAATTCTGTCAAGTTTTAGTTTAGTTTGTCTTCTTGTTTTACTTTTGGTATTTTTTTAGTTAGTTTCTTTGTGTTTGTTATCCTATTTTCTTAGTGATTCTTTGAGTCTTTCCTCATTATTGGTGTCTTTCAAGTAAGAGGTTGATTTCTATAAATAATTTGATGGATAAAAGGGTATTTATCTTTCACACGAGATGCTCTATCAATAGTAAAGTGTGTAGTATGATTATTAATAGAGGGGATCACACAAATTTAGCTAGCACTACCCTTGTGGAAAAATTGAGATTACCATTGATACCTCTTGATAGACCTTATAAGTGGATGGGTGATTTTGGAGAGTTCGAGGTTGCTAAGCAGGTTGTGGTAAATTTTGCAATTGGGAAGTATGTTGACCAAGTAGTTTGTGACGTGGTTCTTATGTGTCATACACATATTTTATTGGGTAAGCCTTGGTATAAATTCAATAAAATAGTTTATGATATGGATAGGAATATGTAAAAATTTAGGTATGGTGGAAAAATTATCAAGTTTGCTCCTTTAACCCTACAAGAGGTCTATAAGGATGAGTTGTACATTCAGAGGAGTGAAGAAGAATGGGCTTAAAATAAAAGTGCGATTGATGAGTTTGGAATGTTATTAGGAGAGCTTCCAGAGTTGAAAGACAAAAAGACATTAGCGAAATGTGAAGTAAAGAAGGATATGAGCGTATCCTTGAGTAATGAAATGAAACATGTTGTTGTTTCAATAAATAAGAGTGAGGTGGTTGATGGTGTTGATGATAGTGATGATATTGATGTGAACGATAACATTAGTGATCATGATTTGGTTGTTCATGATGCCAATGAGGTGTTTGACATCACTGTTAAGGGTGAATATCATATGGGGCAATCTGATGTTGGTTGTGAGGACATGAGTTATGAGGTGCAAAAAGTGCATGTGGCCGAATATGTAGAGTGTGATCAGATCGTAGATGAGAGTGTTGATTGTTTGAGAAAGCGCATGGGCATGTTGAGTTTGTTTTAAATGGGGTTTCAAATGTGAATCCAGGTGGGAATCTCTTTGCGGTTGTAAGTGGAGTTAAGAATGAGAGTAGCAATGCAGAGATTGAGAGTGGAAAAATATTAACAAAAAGTCATTCATTGGCTTTATTGACTTTTGTTCACCTTAACCATTTTTTTCCATGTGATTTTATTTTATTCCAGGATTCTCGTCACATTGATCTTGTCATTTTTATCTATGACCCGGGTTCGGATTTGAGGTCGAATCCTTTTCAAGAGAGGGAGAATGATGTGATCCAGAATGAGTGCTGTTTGTTGGGCCAAGTTAACTTGAAGTTGTGGCTAATTGCATGGTTTGGTCAGATTGGTGTATTTTGGCCATTTTGGTGGATTTGGAAGATTCCTTGGGTTCTGGAGTTTGGTCCATATATGAGACTTTATATGAAGGCCTTATTATGTTTAAGTCAAGAATGGAATGTGTCTTGGACATGCATGGGTTGCCTTGATTGATTTTGGGCTTAATTTTCGAATGGTGTATTAGTAGTGGCAGGATTTGCGCAGTCTTCGTAATTTAGATGTAACTTTCTCGTCCGATGTCCGATATTGGTGATTCAAGTTGCATCGGAAAGATAACTCGTAGCTCTACAACTTTGTAACTTTCATCAAAGTCCAGTTCGGATTTCGTCGTGGTAAAAATGACGACACAAGATATCCCTACAGTTTTTATATTTTATATTTTTTTAAGGTTATGTGTTGTTTAAGTGTTGGGCTGAACTTTAATTATATTACAAAGCCTATGCACGAAATTTTAAAATTTTTTATGTGTTATTGGGTTTATCTTACTAGGATTTTATTATATTTGGGTAGAATTAGGGTTAACCACCTATTTAAAGGGGCATTATTCATTGTAATTGGAAATTAACTAAGAATATATTTTTTTTACAAAACAAAGTGACTTGTGTCACCTTGAGGAAGTGGATTCTTCCTTGGTTTTACGGAACAAAAGCTTATCAAGGTGTGGCAAGCGTTGTGGCGCTGTATCGCTGTTCATGATTCTCCAAAGAAATAAAGAAAGGTTCTTAAGGGCAAATTTCCTTAAGGGTTGGACTTGATCTTGGAAGGATTTTGTTCTTACAAAATCAAGATTCACAGTTCTTGGTGTTTAAAACACGTGGAGGGGTTTGCTTGAATTTGTTCCAGGCAGGTTCTTATCAGTGGCAGATCATTCTGAGAAACTTGCATCTGACTCTAATATGTAGAAGGTACTATGTTTTTGTCAATTATTATTGATGATGGTGTGCAAGTCGAACCAGCAAGTGAATCATCGAGGAACATTTTACTTCGAAGGTGGAACTCCCTCATATAATCCTCCTCTAAAAACATAGCATTTATAGGCACAACCACTTTGTAATTTTCTGGACTATAAAAGAATCTACCATAGTCTCCTTAGGATAGCATACAAATAAGCATACATGAGAACGTGGATCCAACTTAGTAGTCTTATTCTTCAGCACATGTGCTGGACACTCTCATATACGGAAATGTCGTAAACTAGCTTTACGGCCACTCCACAATTCTAAGAGAGTCTTACAAACAGACTCGGTTGGAACTACATTAAGGATATACATTGTTGTTTACAATGCATACCCTCAGAATGAACTCGGTAGTGAACTATAACTAAATATAGATCTTATAATGTCTATTAGGGTCTGATTTCTCCTTTTTATAATACCATTTTACTGTGGTGTTCCAGGTGGTATGAGTTGGGATACTATCTCATGCTCAACTAAGAATTCCTCGAAAACTCTGTCAAAGTATTCTCATGCACGATTCGATCATAGAGTTTTGATCGTCTTACCTAATTGGTTCTCAACCTCAGCATGATACTCCTTAAACTTTTCAAAAGTATTTTACTTATGCTGCATTAGGTAAACGTACCCATATCTAGAATAATCGTCAATAAATATGACGAATTATTCATAACTACCTCAGGCTCCTACATTCATCAGTCCACAAATGTTCGAATGTATTAGCTCGAGTGGTTGACTGGCACTTATATCTTTTCCAGTAAAAGGTCTATTGGTCATCTTTTCTTCTAAACAGGATTCGTAGACTGGTAAAGTTTCAAGCTTTAACTAGTTTAAAGCTCATTTCTTTATCAACCTATTTATCCGGTCAAGGCTAATATGACCAAGTTTAAGATGCCATAGATATTAGTCATCGTTAGAAATCTTTTGACTTTTCGTTTAAGGTTTTTCAACCTTAAATATTTCAGTGTTGAATAGTGAATTACGTGTTAACGGCCTTAACACATATAAATTATTTTCTGAGTTTCCTATGCATATAGTTAATCCATCTCTACCAATAATAACTAAATTACTATTAAAAGAAACGAAAAAAATCATCATCCAAAAGTTTAGAAGCAGAAATAAAATTCCTGCGAAAATCAGGAATAAATAATACATTTTTCAATTTTAAATAACTATTATTGTAATAGCTTAAACTGGAAACTCCCACTACTCTAGCTGAAATGGCATATTATGTCCTGATCCTCATAGTATAGTCACTTTCAACAAGGTCCCTCCATGAATCAAGTAGCTGCAAAGAAGAAAAAACATTGTTAGTGGCTCTAGTATAACAATCCATGCAGATTTATCATCCTCCACTTATAGAGATTCGATAACAAGTAAATTGTATTTACCTGTAGCCTTCTTTTTTTTCAGCTCATCAAGGTATTTATGACAATTCTTTTTCCAATGCCCATCTTTATTACAGTGGAAACACTTTCCTTTGGGCTTGGCATCATTGGAGTCTTTCCTGTTTATCTTTATTGGCTTTGTCTTAGCCTTCCCGGTGACTTTCTTCTTGTGCTTAGCAGATTTAGAAGATTCGGTAACATTTGCCTCTCCACTAGGCTTACGAGGATCCACCAGCAAAGACTCATAATGAGTGAGCTCATTTAGCAGTTGAGTCAGAGTAAAAGATAGCTTGTTCATAACATATTTGCTTTTAAACTACAACAAATTCTTCAGAAGAGTTTCCATGATCATGGTCCTCTGGCTTCGCTCGTCAATACGAGCTCCTTGAGTTTCAGCCATATTGAGATAGATCATCATCCTCCATACGTGCTCTTGGACTGATGTCATCACCGAGACCATGGCCTCATGTCGCTATCGCTCCGAAGGCAGCCCGAACATAGCCTACAATGACTCCATCATCAAAGATGTTGTAGCCATAGGCTCATGCTGAGCAGTAAAACCCTCGGACATACGTGCTAACAATTAGCAGTGGGTTTTCTCATTCCTCGTGACCCATTTCTATTGGGCATCGCGCACATCTTGGCTAAAGTTTCTGCGTAATATCCCCCAATATGTTTTGGAACGGTTATAGAAGATCTTTTAATTGAAAATTAGAATTTGGAACTGAATTGTAACATTCGGTGACCCCGACGACTTGTATGTTACAAGAGGATGACAACTTTTACATTTTTGGAGGCATAATACTTGATATAAATTATGTTCGAGCAAGTACGTGCTCGTAAATTGACATTTGGGACATTTGGTAATTCCTTGAATTTCCGACGTGGAACTTAGCTTACGTCTCATCCCCAAACAGCCTTTAGTAATTGGGCCATAACTTTCTCATACAAACTCCGATGTTTATGAATTTTATATTTTCAGAAAGATTAGACCGAGAGCTATAGCTTTTGTATTGGACATTTTTCTAAATTCGGATCCGAAATGGGTCAAACATCGAGATTTTCGCGGCTACTACAGTAATTTCAAGAATTAACTAGAATTGAGTGATGTGGCATCATCTCAACCACTCATTCCATAAAAAAATAGCCCATCTTTTTCTATAAATATCACACTATTCACTCATCTCCTCTATGCTCAAAAACGTGTATATCCAAGGAGAATGTTTCAAACCTTTTCTTCTTTCTCAAGCCATTTTAGGAGTAACAAGTGATGGTTCTCAAGTTTCTAGCACACAAAGCAAGTTTCTATCTCCCCTTCTTTCTTTATTTCTCAATTTTGGGCAAGTAAATGAATCCCTAATTTCTCACCTTGTGTTACCCGAATAATGAGAATTTCATAATTGGCTTTGGATTAGTTGTTAGCAAGCATTTTGAGAAGTGTTTGGAGAGTATAAACATGTAATGGAGTTTATTTGTGTATGAATATGTTGAGGATATTATGCTTGATAATTGAATGATTCAAGACAATGGTTTGTGTATTTGTGGTGATATTAGATGATTTTTGAAGTTAGGAAAGTGCCTATGTGTTGGTCATAGCTTAAAGGCATGAGGATCGTTTGAGTATGGCATCGAAAAGTGAAATCAGGCCCTGAAAATGGATTCGCATCACGACGCTAATCATTCAGCGTCGCGACACGTGCAAAACAAAGGCCTTGCCTCGGCTCTGATTTGGTTCACGACACGATACAAAGCATGTTCTCTGTCTGATTCTGCTTTCATGGGCTCGGCATCGCGACGCAAGGCATAAAAAAAATTTCATTTCATTTCATACTCAACTTTAAATTTTAGGGGCCACCCTAGGGGTTTTGTATCATTTTATATACACTCATTATGACATGATTGCAAGTATTATACATCATAAGGCAATTATAGAGCAGTTGAATTGAGAAACTTAATTTAGTTCCGAAGCATATCCCAAGATTGGTCTAACCAAGTTATCGATTATAGATCCTTGAAGGAACCGCAATTCACTTTGATAAGTGGCATAGCACCAGCCAGATTCCAATCTGTGAGTGGATACTTTTCTTTTGAGTTGACTTTCATTGGTTATTGTTCATATCAGACTTACTTTTCGCTTTTAGGGCGTTAGCCAAGTTCACTACCAATTATATTTTGGAATGTTTTGAGAAATGGTTTAGAAAAGAAATATTTTTAAAGCATGAGTTTTTTGTTTTCGAGGCATGCAGGAAAAACCCACCTCAGTATGTAACTTGATACAGACATGGAATTGACGGATGACATGTGCACATGTAGAGGACTGGGGTACGATGATACGTAACACCCCCAGATCCTAGTTAAGGAATTGGGATGACAGATGCCCCTAGATCCTAGATTCAGAGATTGGAAGCTAACATAGATCTGCACCCTCAGTTCTAGTTCAGTGGCTTGGTGGACGGTGATACGTAACGCCCCAAGACCATTAGTTTCGGGGACAAGTAGTGGCATGCTTTGGGGGACAGCGATAAGTAACGCCCCAATGTCATGGATTTACACTCCTGGATCTAGTTAGGCGTATAAGGGAACGATGATACGTAACGCCCCTATGCGTCAGGTTTTTCAGAGACAGATAACAGTTTTTTTTAGAAAACGGTTTTCAGAGATCAGTTTGTAGATACAGATTTGAGAAATAATTTTCAGAGAAAAGTTTTCTAGAAAGAAAAGTTTCCAGAAACAACAGCTTTATAAGATACTTTCAGAAAAGATTCTCACAAAGTTTTCTACGAAAAAGATCTACTTTCAGGGAAGCAAAGTTTTCAGAAAAGATCCGATTCATTTCTAAAACATGAGTTTTCAAAAAGAATTTCAGTTTTCATTTTAAAACCGTCAACTCACTTAGATCGTTCAAACGATATAACCATCCCACTTCCAGTTTCTCTGTTTTGCATATATTCATGAAGGACGAGCTTGGGAGGATGGATACTGATGGCAGTCACTAGGGTATGAAGTCCACCAGGTCAAGTCAGAGAGTGAGAGCCTAGTTAGAGTCGGAGAGAAGTCATGTATCAGTCATTAGTATTGTGTTGAACATTGTATAAGGTTAAAATGTATGTCAATAAAGTTATAAAATAAAGTATTATTGAGTATATAGTTACTAAAGTTGAACTTACATATCATGTGGTCAAGTTTGGGCAACGGTCTTACACATAAAATTTTAGATTGAGAAAGAGTATCAGTGTTGTTCACAGTTATAAAGTCAGTGGCTCAGGGGATAGTACAGCCTGTTCTCTACTGGTAGCATCTCTCGGATCGAGGATGTTACAAAGATGGTATCAGAGCATGGTCTATGGAGTCAGTGACTACAGTGGGTAGAGTGTTGATGAGTGATAATTATATCACTATTTCCCACTCATTTAACTTAATATTTTGTATAGTTTCTTGAGTTTTGTGAATATTTTGATGTGTTTTGTGTTATTTTGTAGATAAATAAAGTTTCAGGACTCTCTGGAGGTGATTTTGGGACAAAACAGTGAAAAATGACAAAAAGGGCAAAATGGTCATTTCACGCGTCGCGACGCCTAACGTGCGCTGCTCCATGCTAATGTGCGCCGGGTCCACGTGTCAGAATCTGAGAAGTTTGACTTTTCTAAAGTGCGCCGTGCCACATGTCACCATCACAGCCGATTTGCTAATGTGCGCATTGCCACGTGTCATCATCCTACGGTGCCGACAATCACCATCACCACATGTCGCAACGTGTCACTCCACGTGTCTGCCACTTCATCATCCACATCACCGGTTGACCGAGTCAAAGTGCCATGTCATCGCCATGTCATCATCAACCAATCACAGCGTGCCACATGTCGCAATCCTATGGTGCCGACAATCACTTTCGCCACGTGTCGCCACGTCAGTGCCATATCATCGCCACGTCAGCTCAATTATTGACTCATTTATCTGAATTGACACGTGGCAGATAAGAATCTGAAACCAGCCAATCACGAGCCGCCACATCAGCGCGTCGCATCGCAAGAAGAAACTTGCTCGTCGCGACGCGTGGCACTTATGGACGCCTATAAATAGAGCTCGAAATTTCAGTTTCAGATGTACCTTCCTCTCTGAATTCTCTAATGTAAATAGGGAGTTTTATATCTAGTTTCTTTAAAATTTTAGCTTTGTAATTAATTTTAATTACGTTCTCTAATAATAATAATTTACTTTCTTTAATTTTTACAGTTTTTACTATTCAACCATGAGGAGGTAACTTCCCTCTGCTAGGGTGAAAGGTAATTCTTTTACTATTGATATTTAGATTAATCTCCCTTAATTATAATATATTCACTATTTAAAATTTGACTTAAAAAGGATACCGCTATATTGGTCGGTTGGTAATTCATTTTAAACTGATTTAAACCTGACTAAGCAAGGATACCGCCCAATTGGTCGGTTGGTAATTAAATTTTCTTACAGCCTATATGGCAGGTTTATTTTGATTTCGCCTTTATGGCTGGTTGGAAAAATAATCACAAGTTAATATATTATATTAAGGGAGACATCTAAATAGTAAATAGTAAAAGTTGATCCTTTTACCTTAGCATTTTATTTTCTTGTAATTTACTTTTCAGCTTTTACTTTACCGCAATTACTTTTCAGCATTTTTACTTTATGTCTTTTATTTTACTAGCCCTATTTATGTGTTGTAACTAAATTAGTTATCTAGGGTTGTGATGAACTCTAATATCACCGGTTTATAAGGGGTTATTTTATAGTTTGGGTAATTTAAAGGTTTGCTTATTAAGTCTTAAGCTTAATGCGTCTTGTTAATTTGCCACTAATAAGATTGATCTGGTAAATCTAAAATAAACTTGACAAAGGAATTTTAGGTTTCAGCCTTAGACTTAATAGCCCACGATATTCCTTGAGGATAAATAACCCTTTAATAGATTTCTTTACAGGATAGACATATACCTATCGGGCGGGGGCAGCCAAAATTGGAACTTAAACTTAATGAATCTAGGTAATTTGGTTGACATAGACATATGGTTTAATTGGGTTAAACTGGGTATTTGCGTCTGACCATCGACAGAGGCTTTCGCATAATTTCGTGTTCCAGGTTAGTAAACCAATTTATTACACAAACATGAAATAACCACTTCATCTTTTAAAAGATATTAGAAAGATTCACAACCCTAGATAGTTTCCTAATATTGAATTTTCTTAAACCTACTTTCGTGCAATTTTATTTACTTGTTTTTAAATTTAGAATCATCACCATTTCAAATTAATCAAACAACCTGTTAGATACTAGTAATCATTTGACCTCATAAAATTAATAGACTAAGTATTAAGTCATCGTGGGATCGATACTTTTTATACTACTTGAACGATACGTGCGCTTGCGTTATACGTGTGTGATTACGCACTGGTCAAGTGTCGGGGTCTTATATATGCAGTATGTCCGGGATACTTGTATGTGAGACACTACTTCTCCAGTATTCGATCCTTGAGTACGTCATCTATAGACAGGTTAGTAAGGATTCCCAGGATTATCTGAATTCTCTTACTAGTAAAAGTAATCATAACCCTTATTTTAGCAAGGAATCCTTCTCTAGTTACTCTGGTTTATCCACAAGAGTTTAAGATAAATTATGAGGACAAATAGTAAAGTTCTAAAATTAGATATGCAAATGAGTGAGAAGGGAAAGCTATAAGAAAAGTAAAGTGTGGTACATAGATGTTCAAACAACCAGAGCCATTAAGAGATAAAGATACAGAAGCAGATAAATAAGGAAACACCAGAACTTATAGTAGTGAAGAGAACAAAGTGAGCCTGAGCCAAAACGAAAGATGCTGAGTAAACCGGAGTAAGACTCCTTCCTTCCTACGAAGACTATTTTCCTCATCAAAGAATTCCCTCAAATTGACCCAATAACATTAAGTACTCCATATAGATAGCAAGTTTCTTGAGTAACGATGGGGAGTCAAAAAGAAACAAAGAAACAAGGAATCAGAAGTAGATGTGGGAGTTCCAACATACAAAAGATGTCAAAAAGTGTGTAAATACTTTAGATCTCCCAAACTCAGGTTTGCATGTGAATAGGTAAAGATTGTAGACAGCAATGACTAATTGCCTTAACCTAAGAATTCGATAAATAAGGTCCCGATCTATCTAGATCCTCATCTCTCATCAATACCAGTCAAAGAAGTGGCCCTGCCGGAGTCTATCTCATATCTACCTTACATAAGTAATAGACTATGTCAAGACGTAAAGTATTAGAACAAGAACACCGGAGACAGGGAAAACCCCTGAGAAACAGGGAATCATTATGGAAGAGTGGGAGACTTCTAATTCAAGGCAGTGTGATTTAGGAGTTGGAAATGCCAATGGGGTAAATGGGATAGGTGAGCCTTCATTTTTATCAGACAATCAGTCTACGGGTTCCCCTGAGAAGTAGGGATCGGGTAGGGAAAATTCTTCTTTGGCCCTAATCACTGCTAACATGGGGAGTGTGGATGCCATAGGGGTAGTAGATCAGAATAGTGTTTTGATGGTTGATCTCATCATACTTTTATGGAACTAGGAGGGGTCCTGCAAGGTTAATAAAAATGTGGCCTTGGAAAGAACTTGCTTCACAACCCCGAGAGGAAAAACTGGTTGTACATCACTGGAGAGTAATATCTCCATAGCTCCCGGCAAAAAGACCATCTGCCCCGGTGTTGACTATACAGCTAGGAGTAAAGGCAGTGTTGTTGATAGGGGAAATCAAATATCTATGTGATTGGAACTTTGATTTCACAAGATTCATGAGCAGACAAAGTCCGTGAATCCTCATTGAATGAGGTCTCATCTGATGAAGGAAATGAGGTTACCACTAAGGCTGATATTACAGCTCAAGATCTCTATTCTCTTACAGTGTGTTTGGTTGGTGGTTTTGGAGGGGAGGGGAGGGGATGGGAGGGGAGAGGAGGGGTTATTTTAAGTAATGTTTGTTTGGTTCAATTTTTTTAAGGGGAGATGAGGGGAGTAAAATCTCTCCTAAGCCAATTTTAGCTCCCCTCCAAAAGTGGGGGGTTTTGGAGGGGTGAGAAAATGAGCAATTAAAATTTTAAAAACAATGACTAAATTATCCCTATGACTGGTGCGTAATCACACGCGTATAACGCAAGCGCACGTATCGGTCAAGTAGTATAAAAAGTATCTATCCCACGAGGACTTAATACATAATCTATTAATTTTATGAGGTCAAATGATTACTAGTATCTAATAGGTTGATTGATTGATTTGAAATGGTGATGATTTTGAATTTAAAAACAAGTAAATAAAATTGCGCGAAAGTAGGTTTAAGAAAATTCAATATTAGGAAACTATCTAGGGTTGTGAATCTTTCAAATATCCTTTAAAAGATGAAGCGGTTATTTCATGTTTGTGTAATAAATCGGTTTACTAACCTGGAACACTAAATTATACGAAAGCCTCTGTCGATGGTCAGACGCAAATACACAGTATAACCCAATTGAACCATATGTCTATGTCAACCAAATTACATGGATTCATAAAGTTTAAGTTCCAATTATGGCTACCCCCGCCCGACAGGTATATGTCTATCCTGTAAGGAAATCTATTAAATGGTTATCTATCCCCAAGGAAGATCGTGGGTTATTAAGTCTAAGGCTGAAACCTAAAATTCATTTGTCAAGTTTATTTAGATTTACCAGATCAATCTTATTAGTGGCCAATTAACAAGACGCATTAAGCTTAAGACTTAATAAGTAAACCTTTAAATTACCCAAACTATAAAATAACCCCTTATAAACCAGTGATATTAGAATTCATCACAACCCCAAATAACTAACTTAGTTACGACACAAAACTAGGGCTAGTAAAAACTTAAATAAAATAAAAGACATAAAGTAAAATGATGAAAAGTAAATTGCTGAAAAGTAAATGACGGAAAGTAAATGCTGAAATTAAATACTGAAAATTAAATGCTGAAAGTAAATGCTGAAAGTAATTACTGAAAAGTAAATGCTGAAAGTAAATTGCTGAAAAGTAAATTGCTGAAAAGTACATGCTGAAAGTAAATTGCTGAAAAGTAAATAAAGTAAAAGTACAATAAGAGAAAATGTTAAGGTAAAAAGATCCACTTTTATTACTTCTATTTTAGATATCCCCCTTAATATAATATATTAACTTTGCATGATAATTACCAACCAGCCATATAGGCGGTATCCAGATTAAGTCAAATTAATAATTAATTACCAACCGACCAATCAGACGGTATCCAGTTTAGTCAAGTTAAAACCAATTTAAATAATTACCAACCGACCAATATGGCGGTATCCTCGTTAAGTCAGGTTTTAATTAGTTTATATACTATAATTAAGGGAGATTAATCTAAATATTAGTAATAAAAGTTTTACCTTTTACCCCAGCAAATGGGAGTTACCTCCTCATTACTGAAAAGTAAAAACTGAAAATTAAAGAAAGAAAAGTAATGTGCGTAAAAGTAAATTATGGAAAGTAAAAACTGAAAAGTAAAGAAAAGAAAGTGCGAAAACGGCAATTAATTACTGAAAGCTGTAAATAAACAAACAAGATACAATCTTCTTAGTATTCTTAAGGAATTCCTTAGAAGAAAGTATGAATTTACAAATGAAATGACTTGGAATTTATAGGCAAAATTTTGCCTCCATCAAATCATCCACCAAATCCATTATTAATTGCTCCACTAATTGCTCCACCAAATCCATTATTAATTGCTCCATTAATTGCTTATCATGTTTGGTGGTGATTTGATAATTTTTATTATTTATTTATTAATTTATTTTTTTGCTTTGAAAATGATTGAAAATGACTTTAATAATTACATAGAACACACTTCTGGATGGTGTTGGACAATTATGACCCATAACATCACTATTTGTACAGATCATAGTGTTGTTGTACAAATTAACTATGTGACAAAGGAAATTGCTCTTTTATCATTTGTAATTAGATTACCAAGATATATAAATGATAAAAGGTCCTTATGATTAGTTCCGGATTGAGATGATATGAGACAGTATCAATCCACGAAGGTTTAATCATTAAATATCCATAGTCGTAGTATTATCGAGATTGGACATCGATAATGCGAAATAGACTAGTATTACACTTGTGCGCGTTGTGGGAGCATAACGACATAGTTCTCATATATTTGGGTATTGGATACTCATGCAAGTGTAATAGGAGGTTGTATTTACCGATGGTACGGAAACAGCTTCGCTCTGGATAGACCCCTCGGAATTCCATTGGTAGTATGACTATGTGTCCATGGAAGTCCGAATCAGGGTAGGTGTATTTGGTCTTAACCTGAGACTTGCACCGATAATACTTGCGACAATCAATATACTTTGGTTTTGGTCGTCCAGGGCTTTAACAGGTTCTGTGTACGCCTCTTCTGGGTATATTGAGAATTGTAGTGTATTGGGTGTGATGTCAAGATGGAAGTATCATTCCAGTCATAGTGGAGATGATGATCACGTAGGATACGAAACTGATGCTCTTTTATTCTGAAGGTATCGGGATATTATAACTAGGTCATGTTTATCCGATTATAAAGACTAGTTACCAGAGATCCGATATGTCCTTCGTACGGGGCAGACACAATTCCAGCCCCAGGCCTTGCACGTGACATCCGATGCTGGATCGTAATACGCAATACTACGTATATTACGCCTGATATAGATTACATATTCCTTTAAGAATATTTCTGGAGAGTTGGGTAGGCACGGTGCTTTGCTAGAAGCCAACCATGTCTTTTAAATCGGTAAAAATGTAGTATTAGGTAAGTACGTGTTCGGATAGTCCGACGACCAAATTTACTGCCAACATATCCGGGGATCTCATGGGTCGCTTCCCGAAGATTCACTGATGACGTATGACTCGCACTTAATTAATATGGGATTAATTATAAGAGAGAGAAAATTAATCTAGGATTAATTACAGAGATATTTTATCTGGGATAAAATATTATTTAAAGAGAGAGAACGATTAATTTGGAATTAATCGATAAAATAATATATTCGATATATTATACGAAATTAGATTTCGACGCGGAATTAAAATTAGATTTTATTTCGGGCGAACGAGTTAATTTAGAATTAATTCGTTAGCGACGTGAATAATAATTTTGCTAGGCATAATTATTTAATTAAATTTGATTTAATTACGTCGCAACGGAAAATTCGTTAATTCGGAATTAGCGAACCCGAGCCCGGGAATGTTTGCGGGCCCACTTGCATTTCGAATTCAAGTGCGGCCCACAAGTCACATCTAGCGTAAAATTACTAGTCAATCAAGTGATGGAAGTCACATCACTTTGAGTGAAGTGATGCTTGATATCATTGATTGATGTAAATAGTGATGTGAGTTGTAGGTATTTATTGCCATTTTTGGCTCCAAAATTGTGTTTGACTTTTTGAAAGCCACATACATAATTTTGGAAAAGATTTTTTTTTTTGGTATTAGTTTTTTGGAAAAACCAAATACAAAACACTAACTCACTCTCTCTCTCTCCCTCCTTCCACCATTCGGCCTTGGGCCATTTCTTCTCTCTTTTATTTTCTTCAATGCCGTGAGCAAGGAGAAGCCATGGAAGAATTTATGGCAAATTTTCCAAGGTGCTAGCACACTAAGGAGTCATCCGAAGGTGATAGGGAAACCCACCCATGGGCATGGAATGCACACCCAAGCTTGGAGCTTGGCCGAACACTTGGAGCACAAAATGGAGGGCAAAAACCGTAGCTTCATGGAGGAAAAGCTTGAAGATTTTTGTTGTTCCTCACATCGTAAAAGCCGATCATTGTAAGTATGATTCTGCCATACTTTTTATGAGTATTCACATGATTTCTATGCTTAAATTGATATTGGGACTAACCTAGAAACCCAACAGATGGTTCATCAATTTCCGGCATGAAATCTTCAGAATTTGAAATTATTTTGTCTTTCAAAGTTATAGATCTTTGAGTCTTCTTTAATTTGGAACTTGAATAAGCTCAATCCGATATCAGAGTAAAAAGGTTATGCCCAAATTACGACAGATGCGCAAAACTTGAATTTCCAAAACTGCACTTCATTAAAACGCCCTTTCAAGTTTCCAATCTCCAAAATTAATATGTCAAGTCCAATTGTTGCTCTTATTTGACTCACATTTCGTCCTAAATGATTTCAATGTGTCCCAATATTTTTTATCTGCAAAATAAACTAAAACACATCAAAACGTTCATCAAACCTGAGAAACTAAACAAAATATTAAGCAAAATGTGCGGTAAATATTGATATATTTTCCGCTCATCACCATACTTATACATTAAAATCCGAAATTGTCATAATTACAAATTCCTCTTGTATTTGCTTCACCATTCAAACCTACCTACTGGTTTGATGCTTGTTTTAATTTCATTTTTAATAACACGTATTATGTAGAGTTTTTAATTTTAATTTTATTCTTTGTTTAATTCAAAGATAATATAAGCCTATATTGTTTTAATTTTATTTATAAAATACTACAAGGGTAAAATAGTAAATTAGTTTTAAAATCTCTCATCTCCCTTCTTGAACCAATCATATA